>JBBMKA010000030.1:2784071-2802287 GCA_037833695.1 Sechiopsis laciniata
CCCCATACCCAATGTGAACTCAAAAGCTGATTTCTCTGTATCCAAGAGCATAGCTATATAGCTTAGTAGCTTCGGCCCCAATAGCTCCATTTCTTTGCAGGCTTCCCAGATGCAAAACATTTGGTACCTGAACCACAAACATCACATACTAAAAAACTCAAGGAACAAAAAAGAGTCTAGCCTATAAATTTCTCAAGATGTCACAAGATTGTACAAGTTGCTATCATCGAAAAAATGAAACGAATACAGATTTGGACAGAAATTTAGTACCTTCTGGAAGTGCAGGCTGCTCGAACGGGGAACAAAAGGTTTTCGCTGCCCCCATCTCACCCTTCGTCTTTGTTTTCACGTCCTTCTCGACTTCCTGGAAGAACATAACAATAAAACTATCTTTGAGGAAAGTACACCAGTGGATGATAAAGGTTGGCATAGAACAACAAATATTTTACATATCATATTGCAGAAACTTAACGCAAACTTATCAGAAACTAAACACTTAAAAAATGCATTTACTCAAGCCATCAATGGAGTTCAAAATATTATTTGACAACTACCCCCTTAATTTCAAAGAAATCATCCAAGTGTAACACGAGCAACAAGCTCTCCTAGCTACAAAAAAAATAAATTCCAGAAGATGAAAGCGTATTGAGTAATTTATTGAAAAACCATAACCACAAGGACCTTTAACTAATCAAATAAAATCATGGTGGCCTCCTTGAAAAGTCAGAACAAGCCAATCAACCATCATGGAATGGCTCAAGTGGTCAAAGAGGGTCTTAGGGTGGTTAAGGTGATTGGTTCAATCCATGGTGGCCACCTATCTAGGAATTAATTTTCTACGAGTTTCCTTGACATCCAAATGTTGTAGGGTCAGACAGTATGTCCCGTGACATTAGTCGAGGTGCGCGCAAGCGGCCAGAACAGTCACGGATATAAAAAAAAAAAAAAAAGTAGCCAATCCTTCACAAGCAGAAACAGATAGCAATAAGAATACTGAGAAGCCATACCTTTTCATCGCACCATGGAGCTAATACCATTTTCTTTTGACCGAGTGCTTCAGTAAACTCTTCCCAAGTATTAATAACCTGAATGCAAGAGTCACGTTTTACTTTTGCTGCATCAAACAGGCCTTGTTGAATACTTTCTAGCAATTCTTTCACTTCTTCAACCAAGGAAGCTCTAGGTATGTCCTTCTTGGACGAATTATCGCGGCGAACAGCACGTACCTAGAAATAAAGTACATAATCCAAGTCATTAACAAGTATTAGCGAGGGGAAAATAGAACTTCAGAAATAACATTAATAGACAATATATAACCTGGTTGTTTGCCAAGTCCTTAGGCCCAATTTCAATCCTGAGTGGAACACCTTTCATTTCCCAGTGAGAATACTTCCATCCAGGAGAGTAGTTATCCCTAGAGTCTACCTCTGCACGAATTCCTGCTTCGGACAACGTTTCCAAAGTGGCAGAACAAGCTTCAAAAATTCCTTGAGTATCTACATCTTTGTAAGGCACAGGAACTATAACAACTTGAACTGAAGCAACTTTAGGAGGCAGCACCAATCCCTTGTCATCCCCGTGGACCATAACCATAACACCAATCTGCAAACATTTTGGGAAGACAGGATAAAACCAAGAGAATTGAATGTTCTTTCATAGAGGGTAATATACGCCCTAATCACTATTTGTTGTTCTAAACTTTTAGCAAGAGCAGAAATTCACTCTGACAAGTTACCAAAGACGAATGCAAGTATTAAGATGTTACCGTTCTAGTACTGTAACCCCACGAATTTTGCCAAACCATGGCTTTCTCCCCCTTTTCGTTTTCAAAGTTAATTTCAAACATTTTGGCAAAATTTTGACCCAAGCAATGTGAAGTTGCACCCTGAATTCCACGACCTGTGTTTGGTATAAATGCCTGCATGCCGCATGAAGAAATGATTTTACAAGTTAAACCAGTTATGGATATTGATTCTCCACTTCATGGATTTATACGGCCATACCTCAACACTTGTGGTGTAAAGGCCACCAGCGAACTTCTCCGTCTCACTCTTCTTGCCCTTGATAACAGGAATGGCTAGGTATTCTTCATATATGCGCCTATAAAGTTCCAATATTGCAAGAACCTGAAATAAAAGTGACCAAAAATAATGACTACAGTTACACAAAAGAACCACATATTGTCAGGGTTAGATTGGAGAGTGTTTTTGCTGTCTCCCTTGGATTAATTAAGAATAAGATGGAGATGTAACATTCCCTCTCCTCTTTCTTGCAATTATTTATTTAACTTTGTTTTCCACCCAAGAAAAATAGGAAGAGAGATTTTAGAAGAAAAACAGCTATATCCATTAGCCGATCACGAAAAATGGAACATGGTTCATCGTGCACAATATCAACTGATAAATGTAAAGCAGTGCAAAAATAAGAGAACATGAACATGACTACAAAAAAAAAAACTACTAGAATTCACTAATAATCTCCGAATCATATAACTAGTTTTGACTGTTAAAAGTTACCCAATAATATTCAAAATCTAAAATTTATGAGATAACTGATATCGTATTTGCACCATCATACTTTTAAACGGAAGAACTCGAAGGACTAAAGGAAACTTGAAGAACTTGATGCTGCTGGTTTAGACCCCTTATTCTTTTAGCTTCAAATCAAAGAGAGATTGCATGTTTGAATCTTCATATTTGATCATGAAAATTTAGAAGTATGACATTGTTTTTTTTTTTTTGTTGGATAAGAAACAATTTCATTGATAAGATGAAATTACATCGGAGCTGGGGTTACCAGCTTACAAAAAAAGCAGTAAATTACAAAAGGGAACTCCAACTATTCAAAAGGATGTCAAAGCTATAATCATGGAATAGAGGATTAATTTTACAACCAAGACACCACCAAGTATGACATTGTTACTATGTACATCTCTAAAATCCTACAAGATCAACGCCTTCACAGTTACCTTATCTTAATGCTTAATACGCCACAATTTCTTGAGACATCAAACAAATCAACAAGTTTATAACACTTTCAAAAAATCATTATTATTGAAGTAGAAATTGCAGATGAAAAGGATGCTAAAATCTACTAACTTCTTTATTTATTTGTTTTATAGAAAAAAAAATCATTGATGAGTTCAAAAGGTTACATAGAACCCTATCAACACAAGCCATAAGAATAGAGAAACGACAAGATTGGGGTGGGAAGAGACTGATTCTTTTTTATTCAAGAACTGAGGAAGGGGGATCCAAACAAGATGTCATTAGAGCTATGCTCTTGTTGGCGGGTGGGAAGAGTCTAAAAGTATAGGCCAAAATACCTCTGGAAAAACAAAAGATAAAACCAATTATACAAATCCCTACACAAAAGAAGACAAAGAAGGAATCTCAAACATCAAAATAGAAACATGATGGAGTGAGTAATTGCCCTCCAATAGAAACAAAACCTTGTGTGTCAATGCCACTCGATAAAAGCCAAAAAAGGAGAAGTTTTGGTGTGTTTAATGTGGGCGGAAGATATTCGATGAAGAAGGAAGATGCCCCAAAAATGTTGTTGCAAGCCGAGGGTTGTTGAAGGTGAACTGTCACACCCACCAAAGAAAGTAAGACTTTTTTTTCGCATCAATACACGATGATAAGTGGCAAGGTCTAATACGCAAGAAGAAGGCAGTGAAATGGTAAGAAACAAAAAGGAAGGTGACTGAAGAAGGAAGTTAGTTTTGAAGGAGTGATGCCGAAAAAACACTAATAGAGCAGAGGGTCTCACGGGATGCGCTCACTTCTGTTAGACTGTTAGTTTGTTACGATGTTGGAGATCTAAGGTTCCAAGAAGAGAATATGCAAAGTAAACACGTGATGATAAAAAGGAAATGTGGGTGACACTGATGAAGGAGAAAGCTCGAAAAGGATGGTAAAGGACACAAAAAGCGCCAATGGAGGAAGGTTCTACAAAAACTCACGATGCCCTCGATGAGATGTCAGATGATGGTAAAGAAGAGAAGCATGGCCGCCGGAGTGGGAAACCTTTCCACTTCCCTGGTGTTGGAGGAGGAGTGCAGGTGCAGCGTCTTGAGGAAAGATGGGGGCCTTGTCCAAACTTCTTTATTTTTATACTAATCCAAAAGAGAAACTAAATAACAAAGAGAGATTCAAATCGCCAAATCTCTACTCTAACCTTTTAAAGATTTAAGGTTTTCTCTCAAAGCACTTATCCCAATTCCCAAATATATGTCACTCATTTTCATTTCATCACTAGAAACTTGAAAACAAACAAGTTGATTTAACTCTACAGCCAACAACAACAGAAACTTTTTCTAAATCACAATTTAAAATTCTAGGTCTTGATACCTCTGTATCTGCTTCATCCTTGGTAGCAAAAGCTGTGTGCCCTTCCTGCCAAAGGAACTCACGACTCCTGCAGTCAGTCGTAATTTCGTAAAATAAAAATTAGTCCTCCACAAATGATGAAAAAATAACTTCAAAACAATGAGGAAGGTTCAAGAAGATTATAGTGACTTATGCTAATCGCATTTAACTTAGAACATTGAACAAAATACAAACATCCAACTATTAACAGGTCCAACGTAGTCCATCAACATAGTGAAAGGAAAAGAAAAAATAAATAAAATTTTAAAAAAAGGGCCACGAAGAGTGCTTACCTAATAAATGGTGTGGGATGGCTGAACTCCCATCTCACAACATTGCACCACTGGTTCAGTTTCAAAGGCAAGTCACGGTGACCCCTGATCCACTTAGAATAGTATGGATACATTACAGTCTCACTTGTAGGACGAATTGCAATCGGCACTTCCAAGTCAGACTCCCCAGATTTTGTCACCCATGCAACCTTCAAATTAACGCCAACACCAAATTGTCAGCATTAGAATACTATTGCAACCTTATAAGAACTAAAATTGAATGAAGGCAACATAAGGAATGAAAAGATAACAAACATTTCAAATTCAGATGGAGGAGTTTCTCTATTGTTGCATAAATGAAAAATAAAACGTGACCTCAGGAGCAAAACCTTCTATATGATCTTTCTCTCTTTGTAGAACGGCAGGAGATACAAAAAGTGGAAAATAACAGTTCTTGATTTTCATTTTCTTAATTTCTGCATCAAAAAACACCTGCACCAATGAAAAATTAAGTGTTTGAACTTCAAAACAAGAAAAAATTGTAAAATTGAGATTGACAATAGAACGAGTAGAATCCTTACTTGCATAGTCTCCCAGATAGACATTGCCCACGGCCTAAGTATATAGCAGCCAGAGATATCATAATACTCTATCATTTCTCCATTAACAACCACCTAGACAAACTAGAAAAAAAATTATTCAAGTCACCGAAAAGAACCTGTTCATAATATTAACGGGAGCTTCCTAAAAAAAAAAAAAAAAAAAAAAAAAAAGTGGCATAGAAGTTCTTGAAATCAATAACACCTTGTGAACCAAAATAACACATTTCTCTCCAAATTTAGAGGAAAACAGTTCTAGCCCTATCAAGTTAAAGTGTGATGAGAACAAAAATTCAACTCATCTGAATAATTTAAATTGCACACGGTTTGAGACATGGATTTTGACAGCCTAGGAGTGAAACTAAATGATTTACCTTCAATACGAAAGGTGTCAAACAACAACAACAACAAACTCATATGAATAAGTTATCAAACAAGAAACAGCACCTCAGAATACCACTCTCCAAAGTTATCATCCTTCTTATTAGTAAGACCTAAACCAGTCTCTTTCTTCACCTCCTTTTTTCCGCCTGCCCAATAAACAACAAATAATTAGTGAACACGAACCAAGCGAATAGGAAACAACTGCACTAACTGCTACCGTGCTATAGGAACAACATTTACCAGCTTTGGGATTTTTAGCAGAGCTACCAGGCTTAGGACCCGCCATGTTTTGAGCTTTTAACTTCTGCAGGCGAAACAAAGTAAGAAATTCATTTGGACCAAGTAAATGGAATAAGAACTAATAATCAAGTAGGCATTGGGAGAAATTCTAACAAAACAAGAAGGAATCTAAAGTCAACCCTATGAAATTAGAACTGGGTTGAGTCTGGTTGTCAATTTTCCCCACAAATGCAACAAAATAAACAAGGAAACACTAAACATCAAGGCATACTAAATAAAAAATAACAAAAAGGGCAAAAAAAAAAAAAAAACAAAGAGTAGCTAAATAGCAGGGCAGAAATCCACGACTTGGGACTATAACTAAATAGCTATAGATTTCTATATAAAAAAACAATAATCATATTGAAATTCCATGTCCTTCCAAGCAACAAAGTGCCTGTTACAAAATCGGAACAACAATCAAAAGAAAATGTAAAGTAAAGGTGAAAGAAAAACACAAATTTAATTAGTTCACTATCGATGTGTTAGCTACGTCCGAGATAACGGTTTGAAATAAAGGTTTTATTAAAGAGAATACGATTACAAAACTAGCTAGAGTTTTAAGAGAGATTATATAGTGCTGTCTTTTTTTCTTTTTCTTTTTTTTTTTATATCCGTGACTGGTCGAGCTAGCTTGCGCGCACCTTGACTAATGTCACGGATCATACCATCTGACCCTACAACATTTGGATGTCAAGGAAACTCGTAGGAAATTAATTCCTAGATAGGTGGCCACCATGGATTGAACTCATCACCTTAAGCAGCCCAAGCCCTTTTTGACCACTTGAGCCACTCCATGGTGGCTACCATAGTGCTGTCTCATAAATGCAATATAAACCCAATTGCATATTTCATCTAGTTCCTGGATCCCCGACACACCGACAGACTAAGTAATGGTGGGGCATGAAATAGTTCAATACATATCTAAACACAGAAAAAACTAAGATAACAGAAAAAACTAAGATAAGGAAATTAAAACATACAAATTTAAGACTTTGTCGTGGTTCAGATTAATAAAATTGATAAGAACAAAGCGAGGAACATTGAAGAATCAATCAAGATGCTGAAAATACTATCAGAGCCAAAAAAATGCGAGCATGTGAGTATGAATTGAGCAATTAAAGTAACAAAAAAAGCTTGCAAATGAGCTTTACAATGAATCGAGCTCGCAATTTCGATGAACGCAAAGAACGACCGATGCAGCGGCGATGAGCACTGAAACAGAACAAAGTTTTTAAGAACTAAGTATGGATTAGTTTTTCAAAATAGAATCTTCTTTTTAGAAAGGAAATGAAGAAAACAAAAATATGCCATTGACCACATCTTGGGCGTTGGGCTGGGCCACTCGACTGGACAAAGTTGGGTCTGATTGGTCTCTGAACTCGAGGATAACCAAATCTACGTGGAATCGGTTCAGTTTGGTTCGATTTGTTTAAGATTAAACGACAACTTAACCATTATAAATTGACTTCATAGTTAAGAAGTCTTTCGGAAACTAACGGGGTGTTTGAGCCACTAAAAATAAGGAGGAGAATTGAAATGAGGATGATTACACGTCCACAATCATTTCCTCCATAATCACATTTTCCAAATATCATTTTTTTCGTTCTCCTCCTAACCACTTTTTATTCTCTCTCCAACAATTTTTTATACATCACATCACTATTTTTCATCCACATCATATTCATTATTTTATTTTTTCTATAATCATTATCTTCACCCAAAATACAAATAATAATTATTCTCATAATCATTAGATTCACCAAACACAAATAATCATTCTCCTCCCTATTTTCCTCTTCATTTTCATTTCCCACTTAATCACTACCATTTTCTTTGCCCACACCCTGAGAAATTATGAATTCAATCTATGAAATCTATTTATGTAATGCGTTTACCTTTTGTGAATTTTCATAATAACTAAATGTGGTAGGGTTAAACTATTGTTTTGGAAGAATGGTTGAATTGTCAAAAAGAGACCTATTACCATAGTACATTGAAAAAAAAAAACATATATATATATATATATATATACACGAGTTCAATTTATGTAAGCCACTTATAATTAATTTTTTACAATTTTACTTATAACTAAATGTTGTAAGATTGCGGAGGATAAGTGAATTGTGATAATGAACTTTTTTTTTTAGTTCTCCGATAATTAGGGAGATTTTAAAATCATAACTTCTTGATCGTTGAATATACACTAATGTCGTTAAACTCAAAATAATTAAGTTGTATGAGAATAATTAACAAATTCATCCTCTTTACATGTATGAAAATTAAGAAATTATCCTCTTCAAATGTATGAAAATTATTCTAATTTAATTTAAATGGATTAATTGCAACTCCTCAAATTGTTAGTTTATAGAGGTAATTGTTTTAATAAACTTTTCATACAAATTATGAAGGGTAGTTGTCTCCCCAAAAAAAAAAAAAAAAAATTACGAAGCTTAATTTTTTTATTAATTTAGTTTTTTTTAAACTGAAATTTTCGGCTTTTCGAGTGCATTGAAGGGGAGGGAGGAAAATAGTCGAGAGTAGCAAGATCGTTGAAGAGTGACTCTGTAAATCTGTAATCCCTTTTGTTTTATCAGTGGAATTTTGAAGAATTTGAATTGGAGGAAAAGCGACAATGGAGGACGAATCTAGGCGAGCAATTAGGCTTATGAGTTTCGTCTCTGAGGAACAGGTATTTTTTCCATGATTTCCTTTGATTAATTCATTCATATTATAAGCTTTTGTGTTGATTTTTCATATTAATTCAAGCATATTGGTTTCTGCAGCTTGATGAAGCCAAGAAAACAAGAGGCGAGCGAGTTGAGGATGGCACTGCTTTTAGAGATCGACCTCTCTTCGAGGTTATTCAATGTTGATTCACTTTTACGCCTCAATATGAATTCTGTTTGTGGATTGACAAGCAAATATTTTCTTTCTTAGATGCTGAATGAACATTTAGGTTTTTTTTAGTACAAATTTGGAGGAGAGGAACAACGAACCCTACATAGTGATAATATGAGAGTCAAATAATGATTTTCAGAATCGAACTTGTGACAGAAGAATTGAAATGGATTAATCGAGTCAAGATAATCAAGCGTCACCAACCCATTTAGGTTTTTTTTATTTGATAGGAAAACAAAACAATTTTATAGATAATATGAAAGTGTTACGAGAGAAGAGGTCCATTGTTTGAGTCTATTATACAAGAATAACAAGGAAATTACCAATCGCAAATATCAAGATTCATTTTTCTTTCAAACTTCAGAAATTGGAGCTTTGCTTCTCTAAACTCGGGGCACCATTGGCCCGTCCCTAGACTATAGCTCCGGGATACATTGTCGGACCAAAAGAAAAATCTAGGGTCACCTGTGAAATTAATCTCCACAAATGTCTCGAACTTGAAAATTCAAAGGCAGCATACCCTCAAGGCCCGGTAACTTGACCACTGCCCGCCCTTAAGGAATTTCGGGAAGTGTTTCCAACTTATGATCTTAAGAGTGTGAGCTCGAGTGTCCGATGGAAATCTCATGTTTGGGCTACAATATTCGGGAGATGTAACTCCTCTACCGTTGAACATTTAGATTTTTGGAATAAGCTCCTCAGCTTTCAGTGTAAACCAAAGCCATTTGATATAGGGTAATTGTAATGAGTATCAAATTAGAGTTTGTTATTTGCAAATATGGATAATCTCTTAAATAATTTTTCGTTACTCTCTTTTTACCTTTAGATTTCAATCACACATGTCTGTCACTGATAAATTTATATGTATGTTACTTCATGTACGAGGCTACGAGCATTTTAATAGATAGATTTCAGCACTTTTGCTGTTAACTCGTTTCTCTTCTTTTTGCAGATTTTACAGGAAAATAAAGACAAGCGTGATGCCGAATTTAATGAACGGTTCAAGCACAGTGAGTGCTGAACTGTAATATCAATCTTGTTCTCGATAACAACGCACAATTGTTATTATTTGAATGTTTAGTATTGTTTCAATCTAGCACAAACGATCAAAGATAGAGGATTACATCCATGCAAGGATTGAAATTCATGTATATTCATCTCTTTTACTACAGGACCTCCGAAGGCTCTGGACGAGGACGAGACAGAATTTCTGGATAAATTGGAAACAGTGAGACTATTTGTTTTGAGCTGGTTACCTTATGCATTGAATTGAGAATCTGAGATTTGTTAATTAGTTCAATATTAACTATTAAGTATCTAAATCAGGTTTAGTATTTCAACTCAAGATTGTCAATTTTTTTTTCTTTAAATTTAGTGTTTATTTTCATGCAGTCAAAGAGAGAATATGAAAGACAAATGGCTGATGCAGACGAACAAGAGCTCCGAAGTTTTCAAGTAATTATCTTTATGTTTCAAATCAAACCCACTGTAAACTTTCTCTTTTGTGCTACTTGTTTTCTTTTTCAAATTACTGATACATGTATGCTAGGGTGAAGTTTATGACATAATTCTGAACAAGTTTTTTCTAATGAACAAGTGGGGGGCTGGCTATTCAGCATGCTGTGCTACATTATCTCCTTATTGGGATGGTAATGGAAGTCTGCATCCCTTGATTAATGCACTATTCTAATTCTAAAAACAACCACCTTTGATGGGTCTAGGAGTAAAAAAAGTCACGTAATAATAAAGGGCTTATTGAGACTCACCTGTGACATTACTCCTTCGATTTCTCCGGTGTCTGGCCTAGAAACGGGCGTGGTTACCCTTGTTTCAAAAAATAATGAAGGGCTTATAAAAAATTTTATAAACTAATAATAATAATGATTATAAAGGGCTTAGCAAGAATGGGTGTTAAATGGTGGCTACTTACCTAGGATTTAGCATCCTATAAAATTATAAAGAGCAATACTTAGGTAAGGGTGGGTAAGTATTTTGGAAATACTTACCTACCCTTACAACCACACATTTTTACTTTTTTGCATTTCTCTCTCCACTTTAACATTTCTCTCTTCATCAATCAAAGCCAATTTTTTTTAAAAAAGTAAAAATATGTGGTTTTAAAGTGGGTAAGTATTTCCAAAATACTTACCCACCCTTACCTAAGTATTGCTCAATTATAAATTACTTGGCCAACTATTAATTGTACTAAGATCAAGTGGCTGTCCCTTGAAAATAATCGAGATATACACAAGCTTGACAACAATGGATATTTAGAAAAACAATATTCCAGAAATCACAAAAGACGTGTACCTAAGCATGCTTTGAGCCACGCTATAGGTGGGGCACCTGACCTTGCTAAGTGCACGCCAAGTGGCAAGTGCTACATTGTTCAAGATAAAATTAGAGTGAAAATTGAAAATGGAATTGTTTCTTATCCAAAATTGAAGAACGAAAGAGGAAAGTAAAACGTAGACAAGAAGATATCTCCTTTGTTGGATTGGACCTTAAGTTTTTCTTTTTTCTCCACCAATTGTTAGGAACTTAGGATGCAAACAAAGTCCTACATTAGCTAGGGAAGGGAGTGAGAGTGACCACGAGTATATAAGTGATAGATAATTATCTCCGGTTGTAAGCGGTCTTTTGGGTGGAACTAAAAGCGAAACCACAAGAGTTTATGCATAAAGTGGATAATATCACGCTATTGTTGAGGATTTCGTTGTCTTTGACTCTTTAACACGGTGGTCATATGGAGGGCGAGGAACATGGAAACGAGACTAAAGACAAAAATGTTGAGGGCTATAAGTCTAATGACAAGAAAAATGGGGGCGTGGACCTATTTATTATTTAGTGTTATGAGTTCCAATTTAAGTCTTGTTGAGAGATCTGTAATACTTCACTTTGGTTTGTATCTATTTGACTATTTCTTATACCTCATGTACTCACTGAAATTATCACTTTTTATTGGGATATTACACTTGAGCTTCAAGGGCTGTTGCACATCAATGCACTTCATGTTTTTTTTTTTTTGAAACCGGGAAATCGGAGCTTCGCTCCACTATATCCGGGGTAACCACGCCAGGCTCCAGGAGACATCGAAGGAATGGAGACACAGGAGGTGTTTACAAATTAATGTCACAAGTGAGTCTCGAACCTGAAACCTTCAGGGGAGCACACCTTCAAATCCCAAGCCTTCAACCAATTGTGCCACCCCTTGAGGACACTTCATGTTTTAGAACATTGGATTAATATAACAATTTATTAAATGTTTTTTGGTGGTGTGATATGGCTTTGAAGGCGTGTGATCGATTTTTTAGGAGTTTGGCTCTGTTTTGGTGAGACCGAAGGGTTTCATAGGTATGATGAAGCTCCATTCAGTGATCAATGTGAGTTTTTGTGGCAAGCAGTGGTGTGTGCTATTTTGTGGGAGCTTTAGAGGAGAGAAATAATAGAATATTTAGAGGGATGGAGAGAACATTGGGTAATGACAATGTTTGGACCTTCATTAGATTTTATGTCTTTCCATGTGGGTCTTTGTTTCTAGGCTCTTTTGTATTTATTCTCTAGGTTTTATTTTACTTGACTAGAGGCTGTTTATGTAAGGTATCTCCCCTTTCTTTTTTGTGGGTTGTTTTTTTATATGCCCTTGTTCTTTCATTTTTTCCCTCAACGAAAACTTGATTTATTATATAAAAAAAACAAACAACTTTTTTATGGTAGTGGCCATGGCCAACCGTTGAACCATGATCTGACACTGAGTCTATATATATTACTGCAAAATCGAATCGATCATCACTGAGCCATCTGAGTTACTAGTCATCTCTAGCCGTGATTTAGCTCTAAGTTTGACTGTACTGAAAAAAAAAAAAAAAAAGATGGCAGATTTTATGTAGTTCAAGGTCATGAAGGATGTCCAAATCAATTGATCAAATTTCCAATCAAAGTGCCAGTCTTTCCCTTGTTATTGATTAGATGCAGCAGCAGTAAGATTAAGAAACGTTGGTTGTAGCCTCAGTGTTGGTTATGGACATTTCCTGTGACTCTTTGTTCCTGATTACTCTTCGTTATGATTCAATCGTTTTGCAACATTTTTTTTAATAACTAAAGGAAGATTGCAGTGGAACAGGCAGATACCTGTAGGAACATTCTTCTGACTTCATGATATAAATAATCAATCGTTACACTTGTAATTCGGTTCTAGGCTGCCTTTTGCTTTCTGCTTAGTGATATTACTTCTTTTTCACAAATACATTAGTACTAAATGCAAGTGCCCACTTTTGAGTTTCTTCTCAAGCACTGGTTCTTGGTGTTCTTTCAGGCAGCAGTAGAAGCACAATCTATTATCCTGAATGAACTGAAGGAAATAACCCCTCCTGCTCCAGCAGCTCAGGTTGGTCTAGTTCAAATTTTACACGCTGCCGGTAGCTTTATGTGTGAGTATCCACATCATAAACAATCAATAAATTCTGGTACTGAAATGTGTTGAGATATGCCTTGAATTGTTTGATGTCCCACGATTACTTAGTCGGGGGTCTTGCTGCCCGGTCAGCGAGCGAGAGTCTATTTTCGTATATGAGCTTTTATGTAATTGGGTCTTATTTGTAATACGATTTTATGAGAGTGCACTATATAAATTCTCTTAAAATCCTAGCCTCCACTCTGTAATTCACTCTCCATAATAAATTGTTCTTTCCTCTGCCTGTGGATGTAGCTAACACGTCATGAGTAAACCTAGTAAATTCTGTGGGGGTTTTTTCACGTTCTTTTACAGTTCTCTCTTTGATTGTTGAATGTCGTTTTCATAGCAAAATGCATTACTTTGCAATTAGGCTACTCTCAATATCAAGAACCATACTTATAAATTCTAAATGTCAACTAATGGATATTACAGATCTCTAGATTGTTAGGTGTTTTATTGGAATGTAGCAGATATGATTGTTATCTGATGTATTTATGTACATAAAAGGGTGAATACATTCATTGCGGCGGTCTATACTTTTTGGTTGAGAGGTGATCGAGCTGCCGTAATGAAAAGTTCTGTTATGTAAATTGCCCCCTAATGTCGCCCTCGACTGTCTGCAGGAAAAGGCACCAGTTAGGAGAGAAACTCGGGTGTCTCGACCCCCGAGTATGATTATTAAAGTCAAGCCACAGGCAAAGAAGGCCAGGATCGAACCGAGAAGCCCAGAAAAGTCTGGTAGTAAAGCTGAATCAGCAAAAACACCTGATACCATTAGTGATAGGCCTCTTGAAGGTGCAACAATAGGACTAGTTTCATACAGTGATGAAAGTGAAGATGAAGATTAGCGAGTCGATTCAGCTGTTAGAAATTCCGAAACAAATCACCATATTGTATTTATTTTTGTGTTAAGATTCTGGAATCAATGAATCTTTTTTTTTTTCCTTTTTTTTTTTGTGTGGTAATTGTAGCTTATAAGCTTGACTATATACATATAGATGTTCTAACCGTTGATTGTTGAAATGATTCTAACATTCCTCAGGGTTAATTAAGTCTTGGTGAAATATATGGAGGATTGATTACCATTGTGGTTAAAAGTATTGTGATGGGGTTATAGATGTATCAATTTGATATCACCCTAGTTTGATTTTTTTTTCTTTTTTTTAGTTAAAATAAGTATTTTAAGAGCTATTTGTTTTAATTTCTTGAATTTCAAAATACTCACAAAAAAAAAAAAAAATCAAGAACACAAGTAGAGTTTGGAAATTTAATTTTTTAAAAAATAACAATAAATAAAAATTAAAGAGTTATCAAATAAAACTTAGAATCTGAATCTCAATTTAATCATTTTAAATTAGTCTCTTGCTCTTATAATTTTTTGAACTCTTCTTAAAATTCTCTTTTCATCTTCAAGTAAGATTTGGCTATACCTATGGATTAAAATATTGAGATCTATATCAAAGCTATATTTGTTTCAAATATGTTCTTTTTTTAATATTAAGAGTTAGCGATTCTAACCTACAATCTTTTAGTCGAAAGATACATACTAATTACTTCCTAATTTCTTTAAATTAGCTCAATAAAAAGAGATTAAAGAGTTAGAATGTCATTTAGACATTGAAGTGTAGTTTAGTTTTTCTTTTAATAAACAAGACCTAATCTACTTGTAAAACCATTCTTTTGTGCATCTATTTTAACCACAATGAAATCATCAGATTTCAATGGGACATACCATAAACCTATCTTAACCACCAAAACTGAGTTTTTTGGATAGTGGTTGAGGGGTAATCTCAAGTCCACTAATTGAAAAGTTGGACCCACCAAAAAAAAGAAGCACACACCAACTGGAAGAAGAACCAACATAACCCAGAAAAAAGCCGAAGAAATCATTGGTGTTAGCAGAAAACTCGACCGATTCGAATGAACGGTCCGACCACTGACCCGATCCGATTGAGATAAACCAGATGGTTTTCCAAAAACTCGATCTAGACCCTTGAAGCAACGGACCACATTGATACCCATTGTCGTTGACAATCGAATCTCCAAGAAGAACTTAGATGGAGCCCAAATAAACGTCATTTTCATTTTCCCTATTTACTATTTATTATTATTATCGTTAAAAAATGAGAAAAATATGAGAACATAAAATTAGTAAAGATAAAATATATTGATCATTACTAAATGAAACCACATTACACAAACGCTAAGCCACGAACCAATTCCCCAAATTCAGATCAAATCGAAGAACCAAACACGAATTTAGGGTTTTCAGTTCTTCAATCCCATGTAGTACTGCCCGCCGGTGCCTTGAAGCCAAGTTTTCCCGAGAAGGAACGGCGCCGCCGTGAACTGCATCGCCTCGTTTCTTCCGATAACTCTCACGCCCTTCCATTTCACTCTCCTGTTCGTGTTGGCGCCTGGTCCTCTGTTCGCATACTCCAAATACTGGCAAGTGCTCAACGCAAAGTTCCCAGCCCAAGGCAAGTAACCAGCCGGTTGAATCAAATCCCCCAATGTCGACTCCATGATTACCGTTCTTGCGTATTCTTTCCATGGCCGGCCTAGGTATGTCGGGATCTTGAATCGCTCGGCGAACAGTTTCTGTTCTGGTACGATTCTGCAGTTGTGGATCACCAGTCCGGAGTTCTCTTGCCTGTATTTGCGGCCGTTGGCGGTCACGGTGTTCTGTTGGTTGTCCATTGGGCGGCGGACGATGATCAAGGAGTTTTGGATTATGGTGTTTGAATCGCCGAAGATGAAGTCGACGGTGCCGGAGATCACGCAGTTGCGGTAGAATTGACGGTTTGCTTGCACGTATAGTGTGTCTTGGTATCCGTCCATTCTGCAGTTGAAGAATGCCGATTTTTCGGATTGGCTTCTTAGGGCTACTGCTTGGTGACCTTCGGGACCGGCTGTGTTTTGGAATCCCATGGATTTGCAGAGGAATCCTGCTCCTATGACCGCTGCGAGGTAATTTTGTAGTGTTAATTGTGTTAGTTTCTGAACAATTTAGTGATTTAGAGGTAGAAATCAAGCTAGCACAAAGAAATTTCGAAATCCAGTGATAGTTTAGACATATTTGAATGATCAGTTTATTGGAGATAGTATTTTAAACTTTTAAAAGGCACCAGACACAATGTTGTCTCGGGCTGCGCCTCGTGCCTTTTGGGGTTTTTAAAAACATTGAGTTAGTGATCAGTTTAGTTTATTTTTGGATAAGAAACAACTTCATTACTTCATGAAATTAGACATACTTGAATGATCAATCTATTGCTGGAGTCAGATTTTAGATTGTCAAACTGTGATATGTTGTGATAGAGTTTGTAATAGTTACCAAAAGAGGCAGAGTTCTGGGTGGTGACGCCATCACGGTTGCTCTTGCGACCAGTGACAATGGTTTTTCTTGGGCCATCTCCATACATGAAAATGTTGACCTTCTCTTTAGTTATAATGATGTACTCGTTATAGATCCCCGCTTTCACGTAGATTACATATCTTCCTCTCAGGTTCTTTGGGTATGCATTCAATGCAGCATTAATGGTCTTGAACTGTCCGCTACCATCCTTAGCCACCACGACATTTGGCTTCACTTGGGCCGAGCCTCCTCTCGCTCCCGCTAGCAGCCTCCTATCTCCCCCCGAGAGCCATATTGGAACGCCGTCGCTTCCTACTTCTGTTGTTCCAAGAAGCTTACGGTTGGTTGGTTTGACCTGGTGACAAAAGAAAATTCGTATGAGTTAAATATACTATAACCTATCAACTAAACTTATGGAGCTTAGTTAGTGATTTAGCAGAACCTTCAATTGCATGCCGATGCTTTCGAGAAGTTCGGAAACTTCATCGACGATAGCAAGAGCATTGCTGGTAAGCTTGCCAGCAACATCGAGACCATCTTGCATCTTCTGTTTGAGTTCGGCATCAAATTCTCCAAGTCCATCCTTGCAAGATTCCTGGAAGGAAACGACAGAGCTGAGCCAAGTCTTGAGATCATCGATGCGATCTGCATCGGTGTGCACATTGGGATCCCCAACGGTGGAGTAAGACGCTTGCAAGGATTCAATGGCAAACTGCAATAGGTCCTTGCAATCATCAACAGACATTTTGATGGAAGCATTGTTTTTAGCCTCCACCATAAGCGTATCGGTCAAGTTCAAGCCTTTCGTAACCTCATCAATCGTGGCAAGAATTGCGGCTTTAACATACTCTCTGGGATCATCTGAGGAAGCATTATGAGCAATGCTGGCAAGAGTATTCTGGCATTCCTTTTTGTAATCCGTACCCATACATATGGTTTGGACCGACTTCATCTTTGGCGACAGATTGTCCGTGGCCTCGGAGTTATTTCCCTTGTTGACGACAGCGACGACAGCGAGAGCTACACCAACGACAAGAATAAGGGACATTCCCGAAACGACCACCTTCCCTACCATTTTATTTATTTATTTTGTTTCCTCCTAATTATGGTAATGTGGAAAGGCTTTGCTCCTGCAAATGAGTGATGAAAACCCAGGAAAGATGATAACAAGAAAAAAGTGGGAATTATTATTAATTTTTTTTCCTTTTTTTTGTTTTTGTAATGATGTTGAAATGGAGGAGAGGTGATGAGAAAAAGATTTGCATATGGATGTTTATATAGTGGTCAAGTTTGCCTAAAATAGGACCTGGTTTTTTCTGAATGCTGGTATAAAATTCAGGGATTTTTATGGGTTACTTTGTTTTGAACAGAAAACTATGGAGAACTTGATAAGGTCAAATCTTAGACCACATGATATAAAAAAAAACAATTTTCCCAACATAATTTTTTTTTGGGGGGTTAGAATAGTTTGAACCACTCTGTTGTTTGTACTAAAAGAAACATGTTATTTGTTATTTTCCAATATTTTTTGAAAGGGTTAAGCAGTTTGTTAATTTTACTTAACCCTATAACCCTCCCAAATTAACTATTCTGCTGTTAA
>JBBMKA010000030.1:2804974-2828741 GCA_037833695.1 Sechiopsis laciniata
CAATACAAATATTCTATTAAGAAAAGTACAAATATTCAAGGAATACGCTGCCAAAATTAGCAAAAGAGTTGCCCATATAATCAAATCCAAAAAACCTACTGCTAGCTAATACAAATAAGATTCCTTGCTAGCTAACTTTGTCTAGTCTAAACATATGAACACTGTATTTCGATTCCAACTTATAAGGCTTAAGTGCTAAGTGTCTCAAACCAGATAAAAGAGGACAAGAAACACATGTGAAAAAAGCCATTTCCTTTGAAAAAGCAACTTAAAATGGCAGCCCTGCCCCTGGGATGATCTTCATAGGCTAATAGGTAAATATTTTCTACAATAACAAAAACAAAACAGAATATGCAAACCTGGAGGTTCTAAACAAGCTGTAATCTCCGTAACTTCTGGTATGTTTTTGTAACAGTACTTCCTTCAATATGAATAATATTTCTCCTTGGTCATCAGCCTTCATAGCGGCAATTTGAGGGTGTTTTTTTTTTACTTAATTGGTGTACTTGTGTGATCATCAAGTTCAGTTCTTGAACTTGCATCTGTTTTACCATCTGTTAGCTTAATCTTAATTGGCTGCCATCCTGAAATATGATGAGCAGTAATCCATTTCTTCGGTGAGATTATCAAATTCAAAATATGAAGTACATCGCCCAAGGCAAATTCTATTAAGCATTCATTCCTCAGAATCAATGCTGCTTCATATCTGCAAATCAACAGAAACAGAAGCTATTATTTTATTGGATAACCTAGAAAGCCAGATCAGCTTGAGATGAACAGAAATCACATCACCTGCAACGAGAAGCCATTATTGCAGAACGACCAGCTGGAGAAGCCAAAAAATTATAAATCTTATCCCATATAGCTTTTGGGTACTGATTGGGATGCCCACCTACAACGTTCACACAGTTCCACATTTTTTCTGTTTTACCAACATACAATTGCATTGCGCCAATTTTCTGCTTTACTACCACGTTATGCTCTATCGCACTATCTAGTGCCTTTCTTACATCAGAATTGCAGTTTCTCAAATCTCCATATCGAATGCAGGAAGCTATATTTGCCTCATTTGGCATAACTTTTTCCATTTTCAGGGTGCTTAATGTATGAAGAATAACCCTAATAAGCCCTTGAATGAACTCCTTAGATGCTGGTTGCCCCTGAGATCCCCATACATCATTATAAGATAAACTTCTAGAAACAGTGGTCGAAAATGAATTATGCTCTATTACATCACGAGCATGTCTCCTATTCAACGAATCATGATGGAATGACTGGCCACCATGCTGATTACGGCCATTGTCTGGCAAATTAAAGTTAGCAGGATTTTGAGACTTGGTATGTTGTCTAAATTCACCAGCTTGATGATGAAAATTTTGAGGATTTGAAGCATAATTGGGATAATCAGAGATATGTAGATTACTAATATTGGATGCAGAAAGATCAGGTTGACCAGGGACCGGTGAAGAAGCACAATTGGGATAATCAGAGATATATGGCTTACTAATGTTGGGTGTCAAGACACCAGGTTGACCAGGGGCTGGAAAAGAATTATGATTATAGGAGTTGGGAGGAAAAGAATTATGATTAAAGGAGTTGGGAGGAAAAGAATTATCTGGTCGAAAAGAAGGATGGAACTGCATGTTGTTTTGCCCCATGTGCGGAGGAGACTGGTAACTTGAAGAACTACCCACTGAAACATTGCCATCAGGCCTAGCATGACTGGAATTATCAATGAACATGTTTGGGGTAGACTGAGTAGAAGAGGCTACAGAATTTCCATTGCCAAAGAATTCATGGGGTGCTTTCTTAAACTGCTTTGCTTGCATATGATTCGGTTGGTTTGAAATATTAATGTTTTTATCTTGCATAGAAACAGGTGAGCTTAAAGCTCTGGATAGGACTGGTTGGTTGGAGTTTTTCAGTATTTGTTTATCTTTATATTTGTTGTCGCTCATCCTCTCATTACCAAAAGGTCTTTGGCTTCCCAAAGAGACATTTTCAGGTTTGTAGACTATAGCTTGTGAAGTCTGATTACGATCAAACCCAGTGTTATGTGATATTGGAGGGTCAGAAGTAAGGATACCATTCAAAAGTTGAGATGATTCAGCACTGGACAATGGGGGTCCTCCAGCTACAAGACTCATCCAAAGCCAAACACTCTTCGCAGCTGCGACTAGTGGTGCAGAAGCCTTTTGTGGCTGTGCAAGAAGAATATTATATCTTCTCATTCTTAATTGATGAAGTGCATTAGAAAAATCTCTATCACCGGAAATTAGTAAATAATTTGCCGGAGCAGGGTTATCAACCGCCCAAAACAACATATCAACTAGAATCTTCTTGTCACTTGCATCTTTAACACCTGTTAGAGGAAAGTTTAACAAATAAGAATCCAACAAAGCCCTTCAATTTTGCAGTAATGTTTTGATAGAATCTATCAATTCTATTATATCAAGAACTCAGAAAATTTTAAAGCTTCCCACTAACCAATTCTCAATAGATACCAACACAATACACAAAGATGAGATGCTAATAAGGAAACTAATAGCTAACTAAATAGCCTATCCCAACTAACTCACTCAAGGCTAACATAGCACGTGACTCTCACACTTCTATAACTAACTCTAACAACCATTCAAAACCCCAATCTTATTCCTTCTAGAATACAGTATACCGTATACACCTTTTTTTCTATGACCCAGGAACTTGGAGCATTGGTCCTCTAAACCCGGAGCACCGCTGACCCATCCCTAAACTGTGGCACCGGGATACACCGTAGGACTGAAAGCAAAATTGAGGACAACTTGGAAAATTAATCTCCACAACCGCCCTGAACCTAAGACCTCAAGGGGAGCACAACCGCCCACGCCCTCGACCACTACGCCGCCTTGAACCTTCTTGATCGAGGCTTATCAATACCCGCCCCCAAGAACCACCTTGTCCTCAAGGTGGAAAAGCCCCTTAAATTTATTGTGTAATATGAATTAAATTAACTATGGTGGTTATTGATTCAATAAGTTTTAGAAACTATTCTTCTATTAGTGTACAGTTGCTTTTAGTTAAGCTGTTATCTTCATCAAGATTTTCAATATAAAGAGCTTCAATCTCTTGTAATTGATAAGAAAGATTCATACAATCAAAAGAATTCAAGAGCAAAGCTATACAAATTCTCTCTCTTTTCATTTCGTTTTTTTGTAACAAGGGTAACCACACCCGTCCTTAGGCCAGGCACCGGGAGACATCGAAGGAATGGAGACACGAGAGGTGTCTACATTATGTCACAAGTGAGTCTCGAACTTGAGACCTTGAGGGGAGCACACTTTTCCAATGTGCGACAATAGTGAGATCCTAACATAACCCTCAAGATCGTGCCTCATTTGGATTTCACCAACCTTGAATCGGATGTACCGAATACCTATTTAGATAAGTCATTGGCAAAAACTCTGTGTCTTTCCATTCATTTTCCACAAATATATATCATACAAAGAATACCAAATCCTAGAAAATCTACTAACAAAATCAAAAGAATATCTAATAATATTACTAAATATATGAATTGCATTTATAATTTCCAACAAGCACCACGCCAGAAAAACCACATCCTACCTAAAACTCATCAAACAACAAAATGCAACCGCAGAATCAAACAGTCAGAAACCACAAACACGAACCCTAGGGAGAGAAATATTATTATTACCGGCAGGGACGTGATTCAAGGAGATGCCAGTACTGGAGAGAGCTTGCTGAATGTAACTAGGAATGCGATTAGTGTCGCCATAAGCGGAGATGGAAACAGGGCCGCAGTAGTTGATTTTGACGAGGGCGGAGCTGATGTTCTGGGCGATGGCGTGAGGATCGCAGCCCTTGGGGACTTGACAGTTCTCGATGTCCCACCATACGGAAGTCTTCGCCGTCACGTACTGCGGCTCGGCGGAGCCCTCCGCCGCCGCAGCCGTCGAAGCTGCATCTCCGTTCATGGCCGCAAAGGAAAAGGGGAAAGGACTTAGCTGCAACAACTCGCCATATTTAGAGTCCCGATCCCTTCACTATTGATATTCAGAGATGATTGTTTCTAGATTCACTTGTTGTGATAAGTGATTATTAATTTTGGATTGGAGCGTGATGTAGATAGATGGTTTAAGCATATGTTGTTGGACTCGATTATAATATGAAAATATGTATTTGAGCACGTATTCTTGAATTTTATGTGTTGATAGATTAGGTGTAGTCTAAGCTTGGACCTAGGTGTCTTTAATTATCTATTTTTTGAGTTCCTAATAGGGAAAGCCATAGCTTGTAGGCCGATGACCCCATGTTAGCTATTTGTTGCTTTTGTGGACTTACTAGTCCCGATGGATAATAAATATCCCTTTTGTTGTCTTTGCAAACTTCCTGGTCTTGAGGGATGATCCATACCCTTATTCTTGCTTTTGCGGACTGTCGGTCCCGAGGGATGATACATCCCCCTATTGTTGATTTAACGGACTTGCTGGTCCATGCAGGATCGATCACTTGGGTTTGGCACTGATCCTTGTAAGTATATTTGGTGGATTTACTTATCATTTGCTTTCATATTGTTGTTTTTGCGGACTTTTTGGTCTCAAGGGATGATAAATACCCCTAATGTCATCAATAGTGGATAAACACCTTTTATTTTTTGTTTGTATAACATGTATGAGCGTGTTATGTTCTGTAATGTTAGTTATGACATGTATGAGTATGTCATGTTTAGTAATTGTAGTTATATATCTTAAATATCTTAATATTGTGTGAGTTGAAACAAAAGTTAATCAGTTATTTGAAGTTTAAGCTGATGAGCCTAGTTCAATCTGAACGATGCTGGATTCCATGTTAGTTTATAACTTATGAAGTTAAGGTTTTGGTATAAGGTTAAGGTTAATGAACCTATTTGGATGCAAGCATCTTCGAGGTTAAGGTTATTGAGCTTGTTTGGATTTAGATGATATTATTTATGCACGTGTTTATATATTTCAAGCTGTGTATGACTGCTAACGTGAATATTCTTCGGAGGGGGATCCTTACTAGGTATATTTCGATATACTCACCCTTTATTATTTAAATTTTTTTTCAGGAGATGGAGCATGCCGTGGTGGTTAACTAAGAAAAGCTTATGAGATCATGGACACGGTCGTTTTATTCTGCATTAGACTTAGAACAACAATAAATGTATTCCGTACTTTAAAAAAAATTAAACTATATTTTGTATTAAAGATGATTTTGTCAAGCTATTTAATTATAATTAAGGAAATTGTAATTATTTTTTCGAAAATTGCGCCACATTTAATTTATTCGAGCCGATGTATTTAATTCATGTTTGATAACTATTCTTAAAGTCTAGCTAAATTTTTTGGGTCATTACATTAATAATTACATTAAGAGTGAAGGAGAATAATTACAGAAAAAATTATTATTTATGGTTGAAGAGAACAATTGGAAAAATAAAATAATGAATAGTTAAAAATAGTTATAAGAAAAATAAAATTTAGTTGCGGAAAAAATTTAAAAAAAAATTTAAGAGAATAATTTTTTTAAAAAAATTATTATGAAAAAAAACAATTATAGAAAGAATGATTCGATCAAATATTGAGAATCATCCCCCGAACACCCCTTTTATGTAAGTTATGAGAGACTACACCAATTCAACTTTTTTTATGAGCATCTAAAATTTAGTAAATCCTTTTTATTATAATTAAAAAAAAAATCCATTAGTTTCATCCAAATCAAATAACATAATTCAATTAATGTCAACAACAACAACAATTCCACGATATAAATATTTGTCTCACCAAGAAATAATGATTCAAGTCTTCCACTCCAAATGCCAATAAGAGTAATAGCTCAATGTCATTAGTGTACGCTCATTAACCATGAAGTTATGAGTTCGATTCCCCTTACTCTTACCTGTAATTGTTGTAATCTAAAAAAGAAAAATCAATTATTTATTTATGTTTTAAACTCTACTCCCGAAGAATATCTACAAATTAATGTCACAAACGAGTATCAGTCCTAGTAAAATATTAGGTTAGAATAAAGTAATGTAGTAGTGGATGGAGTCAATGAAAATAATTTTAGAAGAAGAGATGCTATGTTAGTGAATCAAAATGGGAAAAGCAATCATTGACTTTTGTGGTTGGTAATTGGCATTACAAAGTGATTGCCTAACTTTTCACTTTGATTTGGATGTGTCTAGGATTATTACAACAACCACAAGGTTGCCTAACTTTCCACCACCACTCACGCTCACCTTCCAATCCTATTTCTTGTGTAATTAAATTAAATATGTTACTATTTCAAAAATATGGAAGAGGGACCACAAACCCTACAGAGGTAGAATTGTTCTCAGACCAAACATCGACGTGATCGAACCTGTAGAATTTGTATTGAATTGGATTTTCACAAAATAATAAAACCATTAAGCACAGATCATTTCAGTAAAAAATCAATTAATCTATATAAATCTTAAAAGGTCGTAAAGAATAATTAAGTGGTTTGAATAAATGATCACACGAAAACTATGTTTAAATAAAGTTTTTTGAAGAAGAGATTTATAAAAATACTCTAATTGAATAAATGTCTTTGAATGAGTAGAATGTTGTAGAAAAACTTTGTTTGAAGGGGAGGTTTGATTGAGGAGTTGGATAAAGTTTTTTCTATCATAAACAAATGTTATTGGTAAATTTTACCATACATTTATGTTAATCATGGAATGTATTAATAGTGGTGAGTTAATAATAATATTATTATTATTATTGAATAGTTTAATGTATACAAGCGGGTTACTCTTAAATACCTATTACAATGATCGAACTCGTGACCATAGTATTAAACTAAATTTCCATCAAGCAATAAAACTATCAAGCCAATGACCATTTTGATGAATTTAAAAGTTTTTTTTTTTTTTTGAGAAACAATTTAAAAGTTATTTACTTTTATGTTATTCGTGTGTTTAAGGAAAAGATCATATTCTACCAATAATAGTTGGTTAAACAAATAATTGTTACATTACTTGAACATACATCAATTAGTTACAAAAATATATAATATCAACCAAATGCTTAGAAACTCTATTTTTCTAATCTCGTATTGGTTGTGCATTTGCTGGTTAAACTTTGTTTTTCTTTGAAATTATTAAATTCATAAAATGTCTTTAACTAATTGAGCTTGAAATTCTTTGAATTTATTTTTATTAAAAGTTTTAAGTGGTTATTGATTTCCTTTGGCAGAATTGGGTTAAAACTTGAACTTTTGTCTATCATTTCTAAAAACAGGCTTCATTTATATCGTTTTATGAACATTTATTAAATTTAATATATTCTCCTTTTAACTCATAAATTTGTTTGGTGCGTGGAAATGATTCACCTTTTCATTCCAAGCAATGAAAGAAATGACTTGTAGTCATAGATAGATTGAAATTTCAATGTTTTAGACCACATTCTTAGTTTAAATAAGTTTATTAAGATTTGTTTTCTTTATTTATTTTAGATATAAATTTAGACTTTGTCAAGTGATTAGTTGTTAGGTAGTTTCCACACTACATCTAAATGACAAAAAATGATCAAATGCATGGAAAAGTGTGGCCATACTTAATAGGACTAATATTAATAGTTGGATTGTTAAAGTTTTTTTATTGAAAAAAAACACATTGAATTTTATTTCGAGTCAAAACAACTCTCCTCTATCTCTAAAGACGTTCAATTTATACTTTCTAACTTTTTTTTTATTAAGAGTTAACATTAATTACTCTTCAACTAAGTTCATTCTACGTTCTAAATTATTTATAATTTTTTTTTTAATAAAAAAATCTTTGGTAAAAAAACTGATTATGGTATGAACGCATTTGTCAATATGAAATTATCTTTCCTTTTAATTCATAAAGATATCTAATAGATGATTTTTTTTTTTTTTTTTTAAATAACTAGATGACGTATTCAATACTTGATAGATTTAAGTAAGTAAACACTTACATAGATTTGAAAAGTTCAATGATTGAGAGTATGAGATCAAAATCTTAATTACAAAATTATTTGTTCAGATTGATTTTTCTCTATTTATGTTATATTTAGTCAACTAATTATTAGCAAGGTGATTCTCTACTTTATGAATGTGATAACATCCATTGAAACATGTGGATATATCTATGATCCATGTACAATTTTTTGTTTTTAAGTTTTAAGTACCAAGAAAAGCTCACTAGAATATCTTTAAAATGAGTTTATAAAAGGGTGTTTGGATAGAGGGGTTTACTTAAAATATATACTTTAGTGGTTTGATCATTTTTAATGTTCAATTGTATGGACATTTTTTTAAAATTAAATACATGAACTTATTTCACACAAATTTGATAGGTAAAACAAAACTTGTAATCTAACGATATTTTAAAACTAGGAAGAAGATTTGGAAATTTAAATTTATTTTTACTTTTAAAGTCATATATTCCATCTTCCTATATTGTATACATATTTTTTAATGCTAACCAAATTTTAAAAATAAAAACAAATTTTAGAAATTATTTTTTTATTTTTAAATTTTAATTTGTTTAAATAAGAAAAATATATGACAAGTTAATTATTATAGTATTAAATTTCAAAAACCATACATTAAAAATAAAATGATTACCATTGGTTTTGTTTTAAAAAAAAAAAGTAAAATAAAATAAAAGCTTTAAGTTCGTGGAGTGACGTGACAAGGGAGCGGAAAAATAACGGTACAATACCGGGCGTCGTTCTCTTCGGTTTCGCCGTCAAACAAAACTAAAATGATCCATTTTTTTTACTTTTTTTTAAATTAAATATTTGGATTAAAAGATTGCCACTAGGAAACAAAACTCTTTCTTTATTTATTTCTTGCTAAATTACAAATTTAGCAAACATAATTTATATAAAATTAAAATTTAATCACTATGATATTAAAAGTTTAAATACAATTTCTTAAAAAAAGTTTAAATACAATATTTTCAATAAATATATATATATAGTTTCTATAAATTTATAAAATCTATAAGATATCGATATAATAGATAAAAGTTAATTATTCATGTATAAAAATAATGTGAATAAAATAGATTGAAAATTAACAATTAAATACACTTTCTTTAGAAAATCAACAATTACATTTTAATATATTTAGCTCGTATTCAATAAAATACAAAAAATCACCCTATAATACAAAAATGGTTAGTTAATTTGCTTGCTGTTATAAACGGTGATAAATAATCTTTATGATTGTATCATGTATGAGATTATAAATATTAAATTATAATATTTAAAATCTAAGTTTTGTAAATTAAAAGTACCAATTTGATGGTTTTTTTTTAGTATATATATTGAGGGAGAGGACTAATAAATTTTACATAGAAAATATTTCTACTGTCAATGAGAGCCGAATCGAACCTATAAATGCAGAATTAAAATAGATTAACACCCATCAACATAACAACTACGCCACAACCTATTAAATTTGATGTATTTATTTTTGTATAAGGTCTCTTTATTAGTACATTCAAAATTTTTAAGCTCGTTATGTTTCTTTCCAAAAGTTATTTTTCAAAATTATATATATTTTTTGGGTATTTTTACAAAACCCTTTTAAGCCTTGGGTTTCTGTGGGCCCCTTTGACCTCTTCTTCCTTCTTCCTCCATTAAAATGTTGAACTCCTTCCTCCCTTTCTCCCTCATTTTCATTCATATCTTTCTTCTTCAATCAAATTTCTCTGTTCTAATGACTGTTGACATTCATTACTCTGTTTCTCAAGACCCCAACTCATTTCCCAAAGAAATTCACGATCCTCTCACAAACCCAGATGAAACCGATCAAGATTCCGATCATCCCAACCTCGCCGGTAAACTTCCCATTTCGTCCCCTGTTCAAGAAATCCAGTTAAATCTCTCCGATACCGAATCCCCATCTTCTTCTTCAGATGATTCAACCCATAACGGTCATATTCCAGTTAATCCCCACCACGAAATACGCGTATTGGAGCCTCATTCTCACCTTCCTAAACCCACGGCCCCACCGGGAATTTCTGTGTCCTCCGCCGGTGAACAGCCGTACGAACCGTCGCAGAGCTTGGCCGAGAATATCTCTATCGGAAAGTACATAAGGGATAGAACCAACAGTTTATCGGCGACGTTCTTCAAGCGGGTTTCGTCGCTAAAAGACGAACAGAACCCCCAAATCGGCGTTACCGAAATCAAACTCTCCGGGGTCAAAGTCGTCGTGAAAATGAAAATCGAAGAGGAGAAAAACAGAGAACTAAAAGGAAGAATCAGCTTCTTCTCGAGGTCGAATTGCAGGGATTGCAAAGCGGTGAGAAGTTTCTTCAACGAAAAGGGATTGAGATTCGTTGAAATAAACGTCGACGTTTTTCCTCAAAGAGAGATTGAGCTGATGAACAGAACAGGGAGTTCATCGGTACCGCAGATTTTCTTCAACGAGAAGCTTTTTGGGGGTCTACTGGCGCTGAATTCGCTGAGAAGCAGCGGCGAGTTTGACCGGAGAATCGAAGATTTGTTGGGCGATGAATGCTCCGGCGAGGCGCCGGCGCCGCCGGTGTACGGTTTCGACGACCCGGCGGAGGGGTCGCCGGAGGAATTACTGGAGATCGTGGGATTTCTGAGACAGAGATTGCCGATTCAGGATCGTTTAATCAAGATGAAGATCTTGAAGAACTGCTTTTCTGGCAGCGAAATGGTTGAAGTGATTATTCAGCGCCTTGATTGTGGGCGTTCAAAGGTATGCTCTGTTTTCTCTCAGTTGAATCCTCTGTTTTTTTTCCTCCTTGCACTATTTTTTCTGGCCGTTGGATGGATTAGAAGTGACGTATTCTTTTGAAATCCTGCGGTTGTTTGAACCTGGTATTTTGTTATATTGTGGTTCGTGAAGTACCTGATTGCTTCTTAATTCAAAATTTTCAATACTATTTTGTCACTCTCGAAGTAATTGGGGAATTTGGATATGACTAAAACAATGAGTCAATTGGTTGGTTAAGGCATTGGTATTAGGCTATGGATGATGGCCACCTATTTTAGTAAATAATTTTTTTATTAATTTTGTTGACATTTAAATCGTATAAAGTTTAGTTGTATGTCCTTACCCTTACCGCATAGGGATAAAAAAAAAAAAAAACAAAAAAGTTCAAATTTCACACCACTTTTCTTGAGCTTAAAATAGAATTTGAAAATTTTATTTAAACACATATCCTTCTGAGTCATAGAATATAGGCATTTCATATATATATATATATATAGTGATTGTCGGACCTATGAACATCCCTCTCAAAATCAATTGGTAACCAATTGGTGACCAAGAGAAGTAACTCTCCTATTTTATATGTTGCTAGGAGGTCTCCTCCTTTATTAATGTGGGACTTCAACAAAATTCGTAGAAAATCAATTTCTAAATAGATAATCATCATGTATTAAATCCATCACTTCTTAGCTCCTATATTCTTCTTGACCACCAGATCACTTTAGAATGGTTTCAAATTAATGTTTTAAGCATTTATCTAAAAACAAACAAAGTATATTGTCTAAGAAGAAATAACTTGATGATACTAATTATGGGGAGCAAAGATCAAGCGAGTGAAATGATAAGACTAAAAATTAAAATTAGAAAAGGGTATTGTAAATTGTGGAGTAATTAGTAGGTTGGCCTTGTTCCCAAAAATGGATCTTTTGATTATTGGAATTAATCACTTATAGTTGCATAATTATTGCTATATATATTGCTTTCCTTACAAAACAAAACTGAACCAAACCATATCATAGAGTGATAGATGTTATGTTCTATTTTTATTTTGTTTTCTAACTTTGGAGATGCCTTTGGTTTTAAGCCGCAACAAGAATGTACAATTGAATTTGAGTACTGATAGAGAGTGGATGTCTGGTATTCTGCTAGGCTACATCTGTTTGTTTGATTTAACAAAAAAAAAAAAACATTAAAATGTTTTTTTTTAATTTTTTTTTTAATATTTGTTACTGGGTCAGCTTGCGCACACCTCGACTAATGTTACTGGACATATTGTCTGACCCTATAACATTTAAATGTCAAAGAAATTCGTAAGAAACTAATTTTTAGGTAGTCTACCATGAATTGATCTCAGCATTTTTTAGTTTTCTAAGACCCTCTTGATTAATAGGTCACTTCATGATGATTTAAATTACTAACTTTCAACACAAATTTCAATGGGGTGCCTAAGAAGATAGGTTTTGGGGTATGGATGAACTAAAATTGTATTGTCTATCAGATGAATTTGAATTTGAATTTAAATCTAATCTCTCACTATATGAATATGTAGGCAGTTGAAATTGGAAGGCAGATGGCCCAGAAGCTCTTTATCCATCATGTTTTTGGGTAAGTCTCTCTCTCATTACATGGTGTTTGGGTACCTTTGTTTTATTTAAAAAAAAAATGTTTAAAAGCTAGTTTTAAAACTTATTTTCTCTTATATATGATATGATTGGATTGCTCTTTTTTTTGTTAGGTTAAATATGATTGTATTAGGAGATTTTGCATGTATAATAAAAAGGGCAAAGTATTTTCATGTATAGCACAAAATCAAAACTAATTCATTTGTGGCAGGAAATCTAAATTGAGTTTTGAATTCTATTATAAGTAGACTCATTCTATCAATGATAGAAAATCATGAGTTATAGATGAATTATTTTAGAAATTATGCTGTGAATATAAATACAAGAGATAGAATGTACTGCTGAAGGTAAATTCTCAATGTATTACTCAACTTTTCAAAAAATGACCTACTTATGATGAGAAACTTACCCTAAATTCAAAATAAATATCTTAAACTGAAACGATGTATGATTTGATACTACACATTTAAATCATTCGAGTAATTCTTAATAGGCATATTATTTTGTATAATTTTTTTGTGCGGTTTTATTAGGGAAAATGAGTTTGAAGATGGGAACTATTTCTATCGTTTCCTTGAGCATGGACCATCCATATCAGGGTGCCTAAATTTCAGGGGCTCAGTTAATGACAATGAGCCAAAGCCAGCCGCCATGGTTGCCCAAAGGCTCGCCAAGATCATGTCCGCCATACTCGAATCCTACGCCTCTCAAGATCTTCAACACCTTGATTATATAGCCATTACCAACAGTGAAGAATTTCGAAGGTACAATATTTTTTTTTACTAATTAACAACTAATAGAATTTCGCGAAAAAAAATGCCAGTTTGAATATAGTTTTGATTTAGTCTCCAAATTTCATAAACTTACACTTCTGCTCTTAAATTATAAGTTTAGTTTGCATTAGATTTTTTTTTAATAACTCATTGCTATATTTGGCATTGTGTGCATAATTAATATCGAACATTGATGCTTGAGCTGGTCATAATTAATATAAAAACTAATTACTTAATTTGATAAATTTAAATTTGATATACCTTAGTATAAATAGTAAACGCATTCAACGAGAGTAATAACTCATTAATATAATATGTATGTACTTATGATTAAGAGGCTAAATATTTGAATCTCTCGTGTTATTGAACTAAAAAAAGTATAATTAGTTAAGTATAGACATTGCAAACAAAAGCAGCATTGAAACGAAAAATTTGAATCATCCATCCAATTATTGAATATTATACCGTCAAATCATTTTATCTCCATTTATTATTACTATTTAAAGAGATTATCATGAATTGACGTAGTGGTTAACAAGAGTCCGGTGATAGTTTCCATCTATGGTAATCATCTATCTAAAAATGATTTAATACCCAAAAATCGTAGGTTCAGACAGTTTTCCATAAGAATAATCGAAGTGGGCATAAACTATCTTGAACCGTCATTGATTTTCAAAAAAGAAAAACCATCCTCTTCCAATTATCAAGCTTTATTCTAGATTCAATTAATATTCATTCATCTGAAGGCAGAATGATAAAGTTGTGATGAAAACAAGTACTCATAAACTTATATGCAGGTACATAAACTTTACACAAGAGCTTCACCGCCTGAACCTGTTGGAACTGTCACATGATGAAAAGTTAGCATTTTTCTTAAACTTGTACAATGCAATGGTGATCCATGGCTTGGTTAGATTTGGCCGGCTAGAGGGCGTAATAGACAGAAAAAGCTTCTTCTCCGACTTCCAATACTTGGTGGGCGGGCAGCCGTATTCACTCATCGCCATAAAGAATGGGATTCTCAGAGGCAATTCAAGGCCTCCCTACTCTTTTTCCAAGCCCTTCAGCACCAATGACAAGCGATTGAAGGTAGTTATTTATATGGATCTGATAAGTGATAACCATTTCTTTTTCTGTTTCTTTTGTTCTGCTGGTGTTTGATTACTTAAGATTCTTGCTTTTTGCTCGAGGCCCTTCATGAACATTAGGCGTGTATTAAAGCAACTCAGCTCAATTCAACCCCTATATTTTTGAGTTGGGTTATTGGATTGTAAAATTATATTAGACATGAACTTATCTTATTAATACATGCTAACGTACCAATATACTAAGAGTCTATCTTATTAATTAATCTTATCATATTATAATATTATTCTTAGTTCGGGTTGGATTGAGACTGAGCCCGAGAATCAATCCAATTCAAAATTATAATCCAACCCAACCTAAAAAACATTATAACCTATCTCAACTCTTGCAGTTTGGGTTACTTGGGTTGTTGATTTTTTTGTACACCTCTAATCAACATGTCCTTGTTTTCAAGGAAATTATTGTAACGTTCAAGTTTAGGAGGGGTATAGGAGAGGTAGATGAATGAACGTGAAAACAACGAGAGAGATTTTGAGGATATGCATGCAAGTTAGGTTAAGAAAAGACTTAGAAAAATTTATAGTGACTATTGATATCAATAAGATGCACTTTTTTTTTTCGGTGACTTCAAGTAATCTTACGTTAGTTGCTCTCTTAGGGGTTTTTTTTTAATTTTTTTTTTTTATGAAGCATGTATGTAAGGAAAAAAGTATCTCCTACGCGGGAACGGTCTTCATTCTTAAAAGTAGCTTTTAAACAAACAAATAGTGTGTTCTTGTGGGTTATAGTTGTGCTTTTTCCAAATCTATTGATTTTGTTCATTAGATATCTGAACAGGGAACTACCCCTAAATCTAAAAGTTTGAATTTATCTCAACTTTAAGGAATATATGGATCTGTTCACCTTCTGCTGATACCATTCCCTTTTGCGACTCTTTTGTTCTGTTGCTGTTTGATTAGTTGAGATTCTTACTTTTTGCTTGAAGCCCTTCAGCACCATGCCCTTGTTTTCTAGATAATTTTTCGTTTCCAAATCTAATGATTTTGTTGATTACATATCTGAAGAGGAAGCTACCCCTAGATCCAAAAGTTTAAAGTTAATGGTATAATATTTCATCTTTTATTGATATTCTCAAACTATCCTTCTCACTGGGTAGACTTAGAAAAATTAACACTGAATGAACAATTATGACATATGAGCTAAACTTCAGCATAGTTAAGCTAGTTGGGAATTATATTCTCGCCTCTAATGGGTTAGAAATTCGAATTTAATGCCTTAATTAGAAAGTATATGAGCTAACCTGAGCATACTTCAAATATGCAAGACACATATATATTCTCGATCTAGAGATAAAAAAGTTTGAATTCCTCATGCTCACATAACCATCATAGTGTCCTAGAGGTCATGAAGAGTCTTAAGTATCTAAGGTGATGAGTTCAATCATAATACTCACCTACATAGGAATTAATTTTTTACAGATTTCTTTGACATACAAATGTTATAGGGTCAAACTCTATACGTCATGTGAAAATAGTTGAGAAAAAAATCCTCACGCCACATAACCTATCTACTTAATTTTTCGAGTTGATTGGTGATAGAACGATGTTATCAAACTACCACTGCTTGATCGATTATATTGATATGCGGCATATCAATTTCTGTATTCTGGAAAACCAAGCTCTACTAGATATCTAAAAGAGCTTTGGTGGTTGAGTTTATTATGATATTTGTGTTTTGTTGATGATGTTGAACACATGGTCAGGTTGCATTTGAGAAAGTGAATCCATTAATTCACTTTGGACTATGCAATGGAACAAAGTCAAGCCCAAGAGTGAGATTCTATACTCCTCAAGGAGTTGAAGCTGAACTAAGATGTGCTGCAAGGGAATTCTTCCAAACTGGGGGAGTTGAGATTGATTTGGACAAAAGAACTGTCTATCTCACTGGAATTATCAAGTGGTTTGTCATCTAACTCAATCTTTCCCTTTCTTTTTCTCTGTTTTGGCTAAACTTTACAAAATGATATATATATATACTTTACAAAATGATATATATATATATATATATCATTTTGTAAAGTTTAGCCAATCTCGAGAATCCTGCGTTGTGGTACTTTAGGGGCAAAGTTACCTTTTTGATATCCATAAGTGTCTGGATCATGCTACGCACATGTTGACTAATCTTACAAATTAATCAACTGCTTAACCCTACTATATTTAGCTGTCAAAAGGTAGTCCGTAAGAAATTAATTTGGACCACTAAACTGAACTCATTCCCTCATAGTTCCACTATGTCAGTCCATGTTAAAGTTGAAACTAATTGTACATATGCTACGGACGTGTATACGTTTTCTGATAGGATCCGAACTAGAACAAGAACAAGAACATTTGTATATTAAAATAAAAGATAAAAGGAATACAAGATAATCAAAGTTGTAAATAAGAACTTGGAACGTCCCTTCTTTAGAGAATCCTCTTTTGAGCTCTAACTAATTGTCCATATACCTCTATATTATTCATAATTTCATTAATGGTCTCCCAACGTTTTATAATTTTGATCGTTTTGTGTAAAGCTAAAACTTTTGAAACATTAAAGACGAAACCAGAACTAACAATTCAGACAACGACACACGGTAGGATTTAGGCCTTATAGTTCTTATATTTGATGATGACACGATTTATATAAGAAAAATAAGGAATTTTTTTTATGGAAATTGGTTGGGATTGCAGGTTCAGTGTGGACTTTGGACATGAAAAAGAGATAGTGAGGTGGATAATGAGGTTCTTGGATGCCAATAAAGCAGGTCTTTTGACACACCTTTTGGGAGATGGAGGTCCACTCAACATTGCCTACCAGAACTATAATTGGACCATCAATTCTTCTTGATCAAGTATTTTGTTTGTCAGCAAACCATTGTTATTGCACATAATATATATTATAGCTTTCTTTTCTTCTTCTTTTTGTCACTTTATCATCATCCTTTTGCTATGTCTTCTGACCATGCCAACTTTTTCTAAGGATATGGGATGTAAGGGTAGAATGAGAATTGGAGGCCCTAATTATTTACAAATCATTAATGTATTTTATTTATGGGAATTGTTTTGTTGTGTGCTTTTTTCTTTTTGAGTTGGCTATCTTTTATTTATAGGTTTTTTTTTTTTTTTTTTAATGCTAATTTTGATAACAAGTAAGTTGTCAATGATAATGGAATATACATTGTACTACCCCATTTGTATGGTGTCTATGGAATTAATGTAATAAAAATGAGATTATAAACAACAATGGTACAATTCAGACATTTCAATTACACACATGAGTAAAGAGTTTTATTCAAACATTTCAATTACACAATTAGTGAATAATTTTATTATAATGATTAAAATAAAAATAAATATATATATCCACACTCGATCTTCATTTTTCAAAGGTTTTCCTACAACGAGCCAACTCCCTTTTTCAGACAAAGTTTTTTTTCGACTACTACTTCAAGTTCAAACACTCTTTCCCAAACACAAGGTTTTCACTCACCCCAAACTATTTTAAGATCTTCTCCTCCCCTCCTTTCCTCTCATCTTCCCCTTAACCAAACATACCGAAGAGAAAATTTATTTGCAAGGAAGGTACATTTTTAATCGGTAGGCTTTAAGTTTTGAGTATAGCTTATAACTAGTTCACAAGTTTCAAAAGCAAATATTTTTACTTCTAACATTTGGCTAATGCTCAATTTTGATCATTCTCCTTTGAGTTCACATTTTGTTACTTTTTTTAAAAAAATTATATTAAACCAAATTAACCGATTCATTAATATTATAAAAATTTAAAATTAGTTTAGCTATAATCCTAATCAATATTTCATTACGTAACTAACGACTTAGTTATATTAAGATTAAAATAGAGAAATTGTTATAGATAGACAAAAGAGAATAAACATTTTACTCACTTAGTGACATTTCAATCAAACGGATGACTTCAATCGAAGTGAAACTAATGACCTCAATTAAGTAAAACTCAAAGGCCAAAACAATCAAATAAAACCGATTGAAGCCAATAAAAATTAAAATATTTTTATATATATGAAATATTTTTTTATAAAATTACAAAAATGAAAATAGAGCAATTTAGAGGATGTTTGGGGGAATGAGAATTAGGAGGGAGATAGGAAAGCGAGTGATAATTTATGTTCGAGTGAAGTGAATGATCATTGAGAAAATAAAATAATAAGTATGTTGAGAATGAAAACTAATAATGTGAAAAATAAAAGATTATTATGGAGAAAACAAGAAAGTGGTTTTAAAAAAAGAGCAATACTTACCGAAGGGTGGATACTTATCCACCTTTATAATCACATATTTTTATTTTTTTGCATTTCTCTCTCCATCAATCAAAGACCAACTTTTTTTAAAACATAAAAATATGTAATTCTAAGTTAGATAAAAATACTTACCAACAGGTATTACTCTTTAAAAATTGCTATTAAGGAACGATTCAGATGCCCAAACACTCCAAATTAGTGGGCACAAATAGGCATTTACTACCTACAACAAAAGTGGAAAGCCCACAATAATTGGCATCAAAGGCTTACGGGGATTCGCAATGTTGCTGATTTCCAAGATTCGCAGCTATGTAATTATTTATTTTGAAAACAAGAAACTTTTTTCTGTTCAAATTTTTGTGCTTTTTACCAGTTTTTCATTGGTGGAGACACATGAAAGGATTGAATTTGAGCGACCCAAATGACCCAATTCAAAATGTCAGGGCGTTGGTGGCTCAGAAAAGCTACCCAATAGTTGAGTAATTGTAGCTGTAGCTCTACAATTCAAAAGGGTTTTTCTTCTTTCTCTCCCTACATTTATTAATGGATTTGATAATTGAATATTAGAGCCAATCAGGGCTTCGTCGGAAAGTTGCACCCAAAAAGGTAAACCCCACCTTCCCTTTAATTTTTGTTTCTCTTTTGCACTCTTTTTCATTTGGTGCTTTTAGGGCTTCTGTTCTCTGCCATTTCGATCCATACCCAGATGAAATTAAGTGAGTAATTTCATTTTCTCTTCCCCCTTTTGCCTTTTATGTCATTTTCTTTCAGCCCCTCTTGGGGTTTTTTCAATTGGGTTCTTGTAGTTTTGCTGTTTCATGGGGTTTTTCAATTGGGTTCTTGTGATTTTGCTGTTTCATGGGTTTTAGCTGTTGATTTGTGGAGTTTTAAGCTTTGGAAATGCTTTGTGTTTAGATGGGTGCTTACTAATTGTGGGGTTTTGTTGTATCATTGTTGTGTGGCTGTTTGGGAATTGTGGGGTTTTTGCATTTTTTTTCTCTTTTCTTTCTTGTGCCAGTGTGAGTTATGGACGTGTATTGTCTTTGATATTACTTGTATTCTTCATTTTTCTTGTAATTTGGGACTTCTTGGGGTTTTATGATTCAATTACTGTATGGTTTTTCTGAATTTATAGGTTGGATATGGTTCAGCTGAGATTCCTGTGATAGTTACTGTAAATAGGAGGATTAGTAATCATGGCAGCAGAATCCAACTCGGGGTATTACTGCAATGAAATGTTTAGTTCCGCTTTGAATCGGCATGCTATATCTTTTCAATCTACAGCGACAACCAGCAGCTCGGAGATGATGACGATTGGGAATTATTTTGGAGTCAACAATGCCTCGGCCATAATGTTTTCTGGGAATTTGAGTGTCGTCAACAACAACAACAACCACCCTGTTATCAGCCAATCTGCCAATTCATCTGGTTCTCTGCATCTTGATACCGTGTCCGGTCTCAAGAACGAGGCTGGTTTGGCGGTTGAGTGGTCTGTGGAAGAGCAATTCAAATTGGAGGAAAGTCTTGTCAGGTAGGTTCTTTCCTTTAATCTTCTAAATTATGTTCCTTGGATATATGGGCTTTAGAATTGTTCAAAATTCGAGGAAAATTCTCAGTGTTACAGAACTCTGCACGTTTTGTTTTATATATTGAAATAGTCTAAAGAATGGTGCATACAGACAGCAAGGCGCTTGAATTTTTTATCAAAATTGGAATCAAATAATTGTTTTATACTAGCATGTGCAATGTGCTTTCTTTTCACTTTGAAGTTCTTTTGAGTTAAGGCAGTCATGCTTGTTGGACTGGCTGATACATGATTTTTTTTCTCATTTGTAGCCTTATTTTATTTTCTTGTTTTATGAAAAACCATGGTAATATTAATGGTCTTTCTTTCTTTCTTGATTGCAAATGTCAACTTTCTTTCCTCACTATTTTCTATATTTCTTGATTTCCATTTGACAGGTTTGCTGATGAACCAAGCATTTTGAAGTATATCAAGATTGCCGCCATGTTACGCGACAAAACTGTTCGGGATGTTGCTTTAAGGTGTAGGTGGATGACTGTAAGCACTTCAATCTTAAAAATACTTCTATGTCTGATGATTTTGACTTAAGTAGGAGTTATATATTAGTGGAAACTATTTGGTACTCATTATTTTGTTGACAATACAAAGTTAAGCTGTTTTTGGTTGGAACAAAACACGTGCCAAATTTTTCCTTGACTTGAGAATGTGAAATAGTTTTTTTATTTAGTTAAGAGCAATGTTTTAAAAACCCTTCCTACATGTTTTTTTTTACATTCAAATGTTGTAGGGTTAGGCAGTATGTTCAGTGAAAATAGTTGAGGTGCGTGTAAGCTGGCCCGAGCTCTCATGGATAAAAAAAAGAATGTTTTTAAAAACCCACTGCTTTTAGTGATTCTGTTTGTTGCCTAATGTCATGATACTCGATGGTGTTCAGAGTTAATGTTGTCTTCTGTAATACATTTTGTATAAGAATTTTTTGTGTAAATTACCACTAGTCTGCCTTCTTCATGTTCATGTAGAAGAATAAGACTAACAAACTTCTTTACAGAGAAAACGAAGGAAGCCTGAAGAACATATTGGAAAGAAAGTGAACAATCGAAAGGTACTTTTATGAAACTTTATGTGTTTGTGTGATGTTTGTTCTGCCAGTACATTTATTTTGAAGTTTTTATTTACTATCATTTATTTTCCTATTTTGGAGAAAACCAGAAGGGCTTACTAGGTTGTTTATATTGAAGGCTTTGAAGTTAGGACGGATCAAATAGTTACAAATCCTGTGTTGTAACACTCAAATTTTGACAATGACACATAATGGTGACTTGGATTACATAAATATTTAGAATCACTGGTTAATCTTGCAAATATTTCCCTAACCATCTCCTGATTTTGGTTCATGCTTCTTATCCAACAAAAAAATTTATCTTATAAAAAAAAAAAAGATTTTGGTTCATGCTGATGCCCATGGCTTAAAATTTTTCAGAATAAGATTCAAACCTTTGTTTCATTTGAGGAAAAAAAAAAAATTAATAGAGAATACAAAGGAATACAAAAAGAAACTCACAGGAAAGTTACCAAACTAAAACAAAAATGAGATTCAATCAAGCAAAATAAAACAACAAGCCTTATATTTGCCACTCTAATCTGACAATATTTTTAGTTTAGTTGCACAACCGGTTCATGAGTATTGCATTTGTTCTATTAATTTCCCATTTCACTTGTTAATATATTTTACTTGGATATTTTATCGATTAATCTAATTTTGAACTATTGGTTCGAATTAAGATTTCTTTTCTTGAAGTTTTCATATAGAAGTGGTAACTATCATATGATAACCCTCTAATATCTTTATGATCTGATATTGGTTTGAAGAACCAATTTCCCATGGATATTCAGGATAAGCTAGTGGAGCCATCTTTAAAAATAAACACACTTTCAACCCCAGGACCCAGCACGGCTGCATATTCTTATATGATGCATCATATGAACAGTAACAAACATACGCCTTCAGAAGGTTAGGCTCGAGATTTTCTTCCTCTATACTTGTTTATAGTAGCTCTTAGCAACCACGAACTAGTCAAGTTTTTATTGAGACAGTTTCTTTTTATCAAAGTCTCAAAGATTGGCAGTGCAGCTGCACATCTTCTGGAACAGAATGCTCAAGCTTTTAGTCAAATTGCTGCCAACCTTTCCATGTACAAGGTGAATATCTAAATGTCTTTCAATGGGACTGTTTTCGACTGGAACCATTTGCAGCTCATATACACAGTTAGCATTGAATAGGAAATTATCTTGTCTTAATATTGGACTACTCTGTCACATTTCACCTGCCTAGATTACTTATATACTAATTACTATCAAATTTCATAATTTGAATCCACGAGTTTACTACCAGCATCTGGTTAATGTGAGCTTTACTTTTTAAATTAGATGCAGTATAATCTGAAAACAGATGCATCTTTTCTTTCTTCTTCTATTTCCTTGGAATGAAATCACTTGAAGGATCTTTGTCTAGTAGCTTATAATGTAGCCCTTCTATGGATGCAATCATACAATTGTTACTTGGAAAATAAAGGCATGAGAAAAAAAATGATGGAGAGGTCTTCTTCGATGATTTTTCCAGGGTTCTTAAAACCTTGAGGGCTTCTTGGATATTTTTTGCACTTTTCTGGCAGTTTTTGAGACACATAGGGGAGTTTGGGCCTCCATTTAAGGATGAGTTATGTGAGTTATAATGACCCAATCAGTATTTGGGCCACTGATTATTATAATAATTGGTTAGCTCATATCCGCTCATTCCAATTATAATAACTCGTGTTTATAATAGAACTCTCTATTATAAAAGTCTCATGTTATACTAGCATGCATCTCGAACACATTATTATAACCATTGCTATAATAATCTGCTCCCCAAATGCATGTTATACATAATACAACCTTCCCTCTTATAATAACCCTCCATTTATATTACCTTTTATAAAAACTCAACTGTTGCCCCAAACACACACATAATTGATACCTTAGTATAAACTGAATATTTCTTAAATGATGCTTAGAAACATTCAAACTAGTTTCACAGTTTTGATGGTTCATTTATGTAAGTGTACCTTATTAAAGGGAGGGGTAGAGGTATAAAGTCGAGGTCGATATAATGCTTTTACTGCTTAATGGCCTTTAATGTCTTGTGTTAATGGTTTGTTTTTTGTGCATGAAATAACACCATACGTTTTATTTTCCTTCTTAATCCAGTTTTTCAGCTCAATATACATTTAATGGTAATTTTTATTGCATTCTGAAGTATTATCTTTTCAAACAGTTGCAGGATAACATTGACCTTTTCTGTCGGTCAAGGAATAACATTATTGCTATCCTAAATGAGTACGTTGACTTTCATTTCATTAGCTTGAAATTATTTCCTTCCAAACTCAGTTGCTTGGGCAAAACCATCATTTTGTTAATGGAGATTTTGAACTTACATTTGCAGCATGAGAGACACTCCAGGCATAATGAGCAAATTGCTGCCCCTTCCTGTATCTATAAATGAAGATGTTGCAAATAAAATTTTACCTAGCACAACCTGGTAAGATCTCTAACAAATATGTTGGCCAGATGGGTGCAAGGTGTTAGGAATTATAGAAAATATAATTCCTTGATTTAGTATTTAAATATTGTTAGATATTTTATA
>JBBMKA010000030.1:2846167-2879729 GCA_037833695.1 Sechiopsis laciniata
CAGAGACTAAAATTTAACTTCAGAGGGGTGTTTATTTGCCATATTTAAGTAGGATTTAAATAGAGGATTTATTAATTTCTTTTTGAAAAACTACATTTAACTAATCAAAATAACTTCTCATTTTTATTACTAAAAATAACTCCTCATTTTTAACCACTCATTTCTAATCATTCATTTATAACTATTCAAAATAACTCATTTTTAACTACTCATTTCTAATCATTTGATTTTTAAGAACTCAAAATAATTATTTATTTTAAATGTACATCCAAACAAGCTTTTTACTCTAACTCCTCTACAAAAAAAATCACATCCAAACAAATTTTTGGATAGAACTCTCAATTTTTAACTACTCAAAATAACTTTTCATCCAAACACCTCCCAGAATTTTTAACTCAAGGAAGCTAATTGATTCTCATTCTACCTATGTTTTTGTACACGCAAATGGAACATTAATGAGGTTAATTCTTGTTATACTCACCTCTAGATAGATGTCAATTGCTCTGTAAACTCCATCAAAACAATCTCTAGCACAGTCCGGCAAGCTCTCTGCAACTCCTAAAAACTTGGAGATTTTGAGGTTTTGATCTGGAGAAATCTCCCCCAAATACTTATCCACCAGTTTCCCCACTTTCTTCAGCTTGAGAACAGAGTAAGCTTCATCGCTGTTTACAAATACTTTGATCAATCTTATCACCAGGTTCACATCGTAGGTGCATTTGTGGTGCCCGGAGATCAGCAAATCATCCAGTTTGGCCTGATCAAGCATCCCGCCGATCATCCTCTCCAACCCACTCCGGCTATCTTTGCTCAAACCAAAACCAGACACCACTCTCAACACCCAGAACAGCCTCCGGCAAGAAAACATACTCTTCCCCATCATCACGACCCCGTGCACCGCCGTGTCCGCAAGCCCTCCGTACTCTCCCCTCCGCAGCGCACTCCCGTGCCTGTTAAGAATATAATCAGCCCTTCAATGTACCACAACCTATCAAGTTAAGCTTCTAAGTTCAGCAGCAGTTGAATAGGTTCCCTTCCTCACTAATTGGTTTTGAAATGTTATCTTAAGTCATTAAACTCAAATAGCTATTCGATTCAATAAAAACGAAATTAACAATCGACAACCAAACGAGGCAATGTCTTTACGGACATTTTGCTCATCTCTACGCTAACCGATTTTGAAATGAATGTTCATCTTATGTAATAACTAAGAGACCCTCAATCAAGTTCTTGAGTTGAATCATAATGTTACGTGATCAGAACTCATAACATTGATAGCCATTTATTAAGCTTAAGAATTTAATCTGTTATCGAAACATAGGATTATGTAATTTATATTAATAATTTAAACACTTGCCCAACAGTTCTCTGAGCAGCGGTTTTGAGGTAATGAAGAAGAAATCTGGTGAGAATCAAACTGTTATTGCCACTACCGTAACTCTCCATTCCCTGTACTACTTTTTCAATAATCCGAGCAGGTAACAACGACATGTCGTCAAACCACCACGATTTCGCAGAGAATCTAGAATTACTAGACGCATCCTCGGGCGATGAAGAAGAAGAAGACGAAGAAGGAGCGACAAGGCTCGCATTGGAATTCTGCGTAATCATGGCCAATAAAGCACAAACGAGCTTCTGCAAAAGCCCCGACGAATCCGCAAAAGCGAAAAACGAATCGCAACTCTGAAGGCACAAAATCAAATCACCCCACGGCCAGTAATAGATTCCGTCAAGGAAATTCTCAGTCTGCCGGACGAGGTTACCGACAGCAACATCCTCCGTCATTCCGAGGAACACAGCGCAGCAATGGAGTAGGGCAACGTTAGAGACAGTGATGTCGATTTGCGCCCGATTGTAGCAGAATCTGGAGATGAGTTCAAATCCATCAACTCCGCCAGGGAAATCGTCGATTTCCACGGCGGAAATAGAGAAATCATCGCCGTAACTACCACCAAGGGCGGCTGTCGTTGTGGTGGCTCGCCTTCTCGTTCGTCTATGCTGCTTGAAAATCCGCCGGAATCTGGCCGAATACGCCGAAATGATCTTCTGCAAAATGGAGGAAACGAGATGAGAAAAGGGGGAAATGATCAGAAAGGAAAAAATGAATTCGGAAATACCTCGCTGAGAATAAAAGTGTGGTGGGCGGCGATGTGGATTTGGAGATAAGCGGAGTGTGAAGCCATGGCAGTAGAGGTTAGTTGCAGAGCAACAATGGCGTAAGAGAGAAAGAAATAGAAAGAAAGAATGGAAGAGAAGGAAGGGAAAGAGAAGCATATTTGTGGGGGACTAGCTTGTTTTTTTATTAATATTTTTCCAAACTTCCCGTGAGCTATTATTGTAATTTTTTTATTTTTTTATTTTATTTTTATTACAGTTATGATTTTCTTATGAAACGATATTGAAAAGTCCCGTGAATAATTCAACCAGGCTCCTAAAAAATTAAGCCAAACCTAATCTCAAAATTGTTATTTACAAATTTTATGTAAATTGAATTATGCTGGTTTTTAAGCCGTGTTTCATAATTTGTTTACACAATAAAATCAGGGTTTTTTTAATATTTATATTTCGTTTTTAAATTTTTAAGATCTTTATTATGTTATTAAAAATGTTACTTTTATGTGTTTAATTTTAATAAGAGTATGGTTATATACTATCTCAGAAAAAATTATATAGATATATAGATATAATAATTAAGAAAATTTAATGCGTGAATTAGATTGTTAAATTCAAATAAAAATAAATCATCCAGTATAAAGTTCAAAAAAAAAAAAAAAAAAAGTTTGGAGAATGCTTTTTGAGATGGAGAATATTTGATTTTGGTCCTAAAATTTTTTTGTTATACCTTTCGTTTCTAGTTAACCTTTGAAATTTGTATGCCTACTATGATTTTTCAATTTAGTCGGATTAATTGAAATATACTTCAACAGATAAAATATCAATGTAAACCATAACTGATTTGATCAAAAAGTTGACATCGTGTGACCTTGCTAGTGCCTCGCTCGTAAAGTGCATAAAAGGGTGAGGTTGAATCCAAATTCTTTGCAAGGTAGAATGTTACGACATTTTCATTCAAATAATAAGGAACTGAATAAAATGTCTGATAATAATTAAAAAAATATTAACAATACGTAAATTTATCGACATAAAATTTTAGTACTTTTTATATTTAGTTGATGTTTATTATTATATGATATATAAGTTGACGTATTTTCATATATAAGTTGATGTTAATTGATGTTTTATCTTAAAAACAACAATTATATTATTAAAAAACAAAATGATAGTGTCGTAGTGTGATCTCAATTTCTCCTAAGGTTGAATTAAGAAATCATGTTGTGTCATGTGATTAAATTTTAGTGAGCACAACTAAATTGGCACATAAGTAGTAAACTACAAAGTTTGCAAGTCATATCAAATTAAAGAGAAATAGATCTTTGATCCAATAGATTTGAATCTATAATTTATTGATTAATAGGGTATGAAGAAGTCATTAAAATTAGAGATTTTTTTTAGGAATAGGCCAAATTAAAAAAAGTATTTAGGCAAAAAATAAAAATAAAAATAGTAATCATAGTCAAACATACGATATAATTAATATTCATTATACGGAATTATTAATACATAATACATTATTAATACACAATATTGTACTAATAACATATAATATTGTATTAATAATACATAATACATTATTAATAATATAAAATACTATATTAATGTATTAAATTATACTGTATGATGAATATTAACCCTACCGTATTTTTTACTATGATACAAATATTTTTAAATTTGTTTAGATTTGCAATTATTTTATGAAATTGTGTTGCTATGGTTGATAAAAAAAAACTTAAACATAATTTAACGATGATTAAACTAAATAATTTAGTTTACATATTTGTTTTTACAGTAACATTCGTTTTTTTAACATAGCAGTAACATCCATTTTCTTATTAATTTATTTTGATATTATTTAGGTTGAAAGGTACATAAAGTTATTTGTTACAATTATTGGGAATAATAACGCATGAAGATTTTGCCAAAACTTATATTTGGCTTGTTTGTTTTTATAAGGAAAATTGCCGTAAAGCATGAAACAGAGACAAAAGGGGGAAGAATCAAGAAAACAAAACGACGACCGGACTTGGTTTATTTTTTATATTTTTTTAAAAAATCACAATTAAAATATTATTTTGATCATTTTCAACCATATTTGTGTCATTTTGATCCAAATTCAATTCTTATAACTTCATCAAAACTTTAAAAAAAAAAATTCACATAAACTTTAAATAAATTCATAGCATACCTTTATGTTTAGATAACTTAGTTGATTGGTTGTAGTCTAATTCACTTCTACGGCGACTAATTTTGTTTAAAATTGATGTTAAACTCTCATCTCATGCTTATTTGAAAGCAATAATACACTCTATATATGATTTGTAGTTTCCCTATCTAATTTCAACTAAAAAATTATATTAAAATTGTTATTATTATTTGATATTTTAATTTAAAAACATAAAATAAAATATTATTTTGATATCCATATTTTTAGATTATTCAATTTTAGTCTCTAGGATGCTATTTTTTAGTCTTGTACTTTCAAAATAAGAATTTTAAATTTTGTTCACACGATAAATTTTTCTTTATAAAATTATTCCTTTTCTTCATCAAATTCAAAATTAAGTTTAGATTCTATCTTTATTTGTGTTGCATTTTTAATATTATCAAATTAATTTAATTAATATTAACTTTAAATTTATTATACATACCAATTTTTTAAATATAAAAACTAAAATTAAATGTTTGAATTTTTAAAAAATATAAAAATAAATAGGAGATAAAAAAATATTTCTAACTTCTATGTATATACATGAAAAATAAAAAAGAACAAAAGTGAACATTATTAAAATATTTTTTAAAAAATTTAATTTATAAATATAGTCACAAAATAAAAACTACTTTTAAAAAGGTAATTTCTAGTAAAAGAAAATAAAAAATTATATAAGCTTTTTTTTAGATTACATGGAAGTAGTAATTCGAATCCTTAATCTATTGGTCATTAATAATGCTAGTAATCGACCACTCTTTTAAATTTTTGTTACGAGAGAAAAAAACATGGAGAGAACATTTACGGACACGTGAAGTGCGGGACCCACTTCCAATTTCTTCCTTCTGAGGATAAGAACATATGCCACGTCACCCACCACTTTCTGGTTTTGAAATTTTTGGCCCATCTGGGCTTATCCACTAGGCCCATTTCTTGCGTTGGGCCCCTTTCAAAGCCACACATCCACATGGCGATGGAGACTTCTGTTTTTTAAAAATTTCTAAATGGTTTGGAATATGTATTCCAAAATGCAAATGATTACAAACTTATCATGCAATTAAAAAGCATTACACAATATGCCACTCAAATATCAAAAGTTAGTATAGAATTATTTATTTGTATGGCTAGAATTGGCTGAAGAGGATATTTTTCAATGGTGAAGCAAATCAAAGGCAAAATAAGGGGAAAAAAAGAGAAGAAGAAGAAGACCAGATTACCAAACAAACTATAATAAGTGAGTTTGGGTTACTGTGTGGCATTAGACTTTGTAGAGTAAGTAGTAATGCACAAATTTTTCATCTGTTTTATAAGTTTCGTTCATATTAAAATTATTTAATAATGAGATCAACAGCTCATCATTTATATATACATCTTAAAATTATTTAGTGAAGTCTTCTTACTTTTTTAACGTAAGATTTTTATTGTCTTGTCAAGGTGGTGCTTGTTTGAATTCACTACTTTTAAATTGAATATAAATTTTGTTGTAATTAGATCTAAATACTCTGTTTCAATTTAATAAGATCTAGTACATTATATTAAATAGTAGTAGGCTATTATATTAGATTGCATGAAGTTTTATTTCAAATTTAATTGGTTGTGAGTGAAATAGTCTACATTTTTTTATAAATATTGTGAGGGGTTTTTTTTTTCTTTTATGATATAAGATTCTTAATATAATCTCTCAAGATGAGACCTCTTTAGTTTCATCATTTTTGGATCAAATAACAATTTCATTTTTATTTGATTGAAATATTTATTTGAATTCAATGGACTCTTATATCATATTAGATAGTATGTTATTCTTGGCCATAAAATTTTTCATTTTATTGAACATACCATTGATTTAGTTGGGTTTGTTACTGTCACGTGAGTGACAATTATGTTTCCTGCCCAAATTTTAACAATAACAGCATGTGCGATGTACCTCTTATTTATTCAAGATTTTATCTATATGACCATCCATCGAAACATGTGGACATATTTATGACCCATGTACAACTTATCTATAAGTAAGTTTATGTTACAAGAAAAGATCATTAATTTTAGATTCTTATCAAATTCACTCTAAAATGTCATTTTTACTCTTTTGGAGGAGTGGTGTCTATAAAAATAGGAAGAGAAACTTTGAAGGAAAAAGAAATTCTACATCACTTAAATTCGGTTATGATGTGTTATAAGGAAAATTCCTGCCCAAACTTAGCGAGGTCAGAAAAATCCCCTTGAGCCAAAAAGGGTACGGCCTAAACTTAAAAAAGGAGAAGAATCGAGAGGGAAGGACCCTAAAAAAGGATAACTAGTCAGAAATTGGGCCCATGTAAGGTTGGGCTTGACCTGACCCAAGCCGATGCCTAACCCCGGGCTGAGTGGGGTCAACCCTAACTCGACCACAAGGCCCAAGTGAGATTGAGCTTAGCTCGACCCTGAGCCCCAAGCCGAGCTAGACTTCCAATCTTGGGTCCATGTAAGGTCAAACCTAGCATGACCCTAGACTTGAGTGGGATCAAGCTTAGCATGATCCTGAACCCAAGTGGAGTCAAGCCTACTGACCCTGGGGTCAAGCCTAGCATGACTTTGAAATCGAGTGGGGCAAAGCATAACATAACCCAGGATTTAAGTGAGGTCAAACCTAGCATAATTCCAGGGTTGAGTGGAGTCAAATTTGGGGTGACTCCGAGGGACAAGCTTAGAGTGACCATGGGTCTTCAAGGGGCACCATCGAGCTATAGGTTCTTAAAGGGTCATATGCTTCCACGGCCTCGAGCTTGCAGCAAAATGGGCCTAGTTTAACCCTACTACTCGATGTTCCTAGTCCGAATGGCCTTAATCCATCTAGGAAAATTAGAAAATGTCTTGTATGAACTCCCTATATAAAATCAAAGAAAGACAAAAGATGTAAATTTTGGAAACCCTAGAAACTATACTCTCCTACTTTTTGTCATCTTTATCGGACTTAGGCATTGGAGACCACGTGGCTCACACCACACGAGTTTCTAGATTGTTATTTGTTTGTAGAAAATTCATCCTAGAGAATTATTAATTAATTCATCGTTGACCTTGAAGATCAAATTTTGACATTAACATTATGAATTTTTCGACCAACTCAAAAATTTGAGTTAATCAATTCAGTCAACTTTGTAGAACTCTATATTTTAGAACAATCTAATTAAAATTTTATGTATATTAATCTCATACCAACTCTCTTAATTATCAATCATAATAGTACTTAAAAAAATAATAATTGTCAATCATATTAAATAATAATAAAACAAAAAGTCCCACCAACAATCACCTTTTTCATACCAATCTACATAAAAAAAAAAAAAGTTACTTTAATCACTTTAATCTTCAACATAATCTTAATTGCCACTTAATTTCAAAAAAAAAAAAAAAAAAAATCTTAATTGACACTCTACATTTTAAAAATTGTTATGATGTATTTATCCTTCAATGTTACCATCACACCTTGACCATAATCAATACTCTATATATTTTTTTAGGAAAAAATCTTTTTGGTTCCTATGTTTAAAATCTAATTTTAATTTAGTTTCTACATTTTATAATTGAACTTTATTAATACCCACTTCTCAAATAATATGAGAGCCAAATACCGATTTTCATGTTCAAACTCGTGATTGTGGAGTTGAAATATATTAACACCAAACAAGATAACCAACTGCGCCACCGATCTTACGGTCACATCACTTCTATGCCATGATCCTCAATTCAAAATTTAAAATTCAGTTAAAAAAAAAGAAAATTACATATATCTAAAAACAAATTACATAGTGATCGAAAAATTAAACAATAAATTGTTTAAAAATATTATAATTTTATTTTTATCATTTTAAAAGGTATAATTTTATTCTTGGGTATAATTAAAAAAATTTATTGTCTATATATGATCGGAAGAAACTCTCATGCCAACAAGAATAGTAGTTCGATAGTAGGATTCGATCCCTACCCCTAATTGTTGAACTTAAAGAAACTCTCCTAAATAATTTATAATGTAAACACGATTTATGAAATTTTTATCAAATATATAAATGACTAAGCAGAACATAGCTCAACTACGCATTTATAATTACAAGATTATGAGGAGCCTTCATAAATGTTGAGTAAAAAAGTGTTTATGTATGTTCCTGTCAAAAAAAAGAAAAAAAAATTGAAACTATATGAACTAATTTTAACTTTTTTTCAAAACAAACAAAATTTGTAAGTTTTTTTAATCATTTATTTTTATTGATAAACTAAATTTGTTAGTTAACCCAATCAAATTTTATTTTATTTCAATTATATATGTTAACAAATTTCAATTTTTATACGACTTTATAAGTAGCCTAAATTATATGTATCAGACCATCCAGCAATATTTAGGGTTAAATATATATATATATATATAAGTATTTTAAAACGTGATTCCAAGCAAGTGGAACGTGTTCAACAATATTTAGACGTGATTTAAGATTGGGGAGAAACTATAAGAATAATTCAAAGGCTATATAAATAAAGATTGTATGTCAAAAAACCAATAATAAATAAATAAATAAGATTGGGTCCAAATAATACAGATTTTTGGTGGTTTGAAAATAGAGCTTATGTAATACGATTACCAAAAGCTTATCCATTTATATTGAATTGATGGCTTTTTCTGCTCTTCATGGGAGAAATTCCTTTTTTTTGAACAAGTAAAACTTTTTTAATTTATTTTATTTTATTTTTAAATTCCATCTTTTTCTTGCTCCAATTTTCTTATTTATTTAAGCATTCATTATCCATTTGATTCGAACAAAATAAATTATTTCAGTCAATTACCCAATTTCATCATACAGCTTGAACTTAGGTTCCAATTTGTTTTTTTTTTTAAGTGTTTCAATTGATTTCAAATTAGTTTCTTTTTCTATTCTTTTGTTTTTGAAGAGGTCAATTTATTTCTTAATCATTTCAAAGTGTTTCATTTTTTTTTTTAAGAATATAGTCAAACATTACGAAGCATATTAATTGTACAAGTAATTGTTATAAAAATGATGGTAACATATCGATTTAGAATCAATTTAAGAAATCTAACTAACATATAGAATATAATTTGAAATTTTAAAAATTAATCTAACATAAATCAATCATTTTATTTATTATTATTATTTTTTTTGTGAGTTCGCATATATACTTAATCCTTAGAGACGCTAATGTATTTTGAATTCAATTTCAAAAAAAAAAAAAAAAAAAAAAAAAACATATTTTCAATTCTCACCCAAAACAATAAAAAAATTAAAAACATTTGGAAAAATGGTAACTTTATACCCTTTGGACTTAGGTAGGTAAATCAAATATAGCCATTAGGTATGTAAAAATAAACTTGGTAACTTGAGCTACACAAATCAAACTGTACAAATAGGATACAAAACAACATGTAGTAACAAAATAGATAATTTGGATTTCAATTTAACTTCTTTAGGGTGTGTTTGTTTTGGGATGAAATGAGGTGAATTGTTGGGCTTCAATATCTTGTTTGACTCAAGGTGTTCTTCACCTCATCTCATATATATATATATATATATTGTTTTTTTTTTCTTTTTAACATTTTTTCACCTTTTTATTTATATATTTTTTACTTGGTTTTTTATTTTATTATTTTATGTTTGATATATTTTTATTACAATATTATTAATATTTTAAAAAATATAAATATTATTAATTGAATATATTAATATACTGGTATATAATTATAATAATTATATTATTATTATATCAAATATTTATTAAAATAAATTTGAATTTTAAAAATTAAAATAAATAGATATATATTATCTATCGGTATATGACAATAAATTTTAATATTTTTATTTATAAAAAATTAAATATTTTTCATTTCTTTGTTTAATCATCCTTAATAATAAAAAAATTTATGAAACTTCAATTGTTTAGAGATAAATTATAAATATCGTATTTATAAATTTATAATTAAAAAATTATTGTTATAAAATAATGTGTTTCTTTTTAATATTAATTTATTAAATCAACAATTAAATTTAAATAATTTATACACAATTTGTATTCATAAATTATTACAATAGGTTTACAACTTATTTCCAACAAACATAAAAACATTGAACTTATTTTGATTATTAAAAAAATGAGATTCAAATTCTATACTCGTGTATCAAGTTACATTTTAAATTAATAGTAAGATTGGAGCTGGTTTTTTTTTTTTTTGAAAGGGTAAATTAATTTAATATTTTAAGAGTTTTGCTTGTATATACAAAAACAACTATAAATTGCAAGATTTATACGAGTCAACATAGGGATTGAGATATATTTTACATAAAAAACAATAAATTCTAAACTTTGAAGGGTATTTTCTTACTTTCATGTAATAATTATTATTGTGACTGAGTTCACTTTTAACTACAAAAAAACAACAAATTATAAAATTTAAGACCATTTATGATTCCCTAAAAGCATCAGATAAGATAAATATATTTTACCTATTAATTAGTATATTTTATTTACAATTGTTTGATATTCGATAAATATGAATATGAATATATAAGTATAAGAAAATAGTTTATTTTTTAATAAAATAAAAATAAAAATTATTTTCAAGATTTTGTAATGATTAGTTTAACAAAATGATTTTGTTTTATTTTTTAATTCATAGAATCTTAGTATTTTTAAAATTTGCTTTTATTATTTTAGTCTAACAAATCTTGAAAAAAAAAAGTTATTAATGATCTACAAATATTTTCAAATAGTCAAACTTTATTTTTGTGATGTGAAGTTTTTTCTCATTATCATTTTTTTAATTAAACAATATTTAGGTGTGAAAGATTCGAAACTTTGACCTCATGGTTACTACGTCGTACATAATATCATTGACACTCAGTTTCTTTTGAATATAAACATTAATATGATCAAGAGTAGTATAATATTAATTTTATATTACTTACATACTTATATTAATAGTTAAAATTTTGAGAATAATTGAAAAAAAAAATCGAGAATAATTTTATTATTAAAAAAACATAAGAATAGATAAAAACAAAATTAAGAAATAATAATAATAATCAGATACCATAATATTTTATCTCCTCTTATTCATTCCAAACAAGGTTTTTCTGTTATCTCATCTTATTTTCCAACACTCAAACAAAATTTTTATGTTATTAACATCTGATTTGATCTCATCTCGCCTGCAGCCAAACATCTCCTTAAGAATAACATGTGATGTTGAACGGAATAAACACTAGCTCACTAACTCTTTCGATAAAAAAAATTCTAAATAGTTTGGAAATATCCATATTTGACCGCTTCATCTTACACAAAGTCCCTATTGTAGGGGCTTGATTTATGGATATCAATTGACGATTGTTTGTTTACAAGACTGCAAGAATTTATTTCACACGTCTTTGATTGTTAAAAACATAATTTAAATTGAAACCAAAATTTTAAAGCTGCCAAGAGCAAACCACCATAAAATCAATTGATAGTATGAGAGTAAATCATATCTCTTATACATATATTAAAATTTTTTAATTTTTTTAATATGGGATAAATGTCATTACATCTTTTTGTGATTATATAACATATAAAATATCATTTTGAATTAAATTCAAATTTGTGGAGCAAAATGTTCAATTTGACTTACTTACTTGAGTAAGATTTAAATTTTAAGATCAAATATATCCTTAAATTTATGCCTTCCTTTCTAAATCACCCATTTAAATTTTTATTTGCTTAAGTCAGTTTGGAATTTGGAATACCAATAATTTACACAAATTTTATACCATATTGGATCATATAAACTTTTATTTAAAAATTAATTAATTTTGAAATGCAGACCCATGTTCTAATAGAACTACATTGAGAAAAACCAAATTAGTAAATTAATCGTCCATTGTTTTAAAATAATAATAATAATAATAATAATAATTATTATTATTATTATTATTAAAAAGCTTTAATTTCGTGGAGTGACGTGTGAAGGGAGCGGCATAACGATACAATACTGGTGTCGTCCTCTTTGGGTTTTTTTTTTTTTTTTTTTTTTTTTTGAGAAACGTCCTCTTTGGTTTTGACGTCAAACACAGATCAATTGTTTTTGTTTTTCCTTTTTCTGTAAATTAAATGCCTGGATTAAGAGACTGCCACTTGGAAATTAGAACAATTGTTTTTTTCTAAAACAAAATTAAACCGTCTCATCACGTGCCTCGTACCCTAACACGTGACCCTCATGGGCCCTACTCCCCGTTTTTAAAGGGTTAATAACTTGATTATTCTTCTTATACGCTCTCTCTCTCCAACCGTCTCTCTACAATATATTTTTCAAATTAATTTTTGTAATTTTACATTAAACCTTGTAAAAATTTGGATCTGTGGGCCCCATTTAGACCTCTTCTTCCCTTCCTTCTCCCTTTAAAAACGCTAAAACCCCTTCCCCAATTTCCCTCCATTTTCATTCATCCTTCTTCAACACAGAAATCTTCTGTTCCAATGGCAGTTGACGTTCATTCCTCTGTTTCTCGAGACCCCATCTCTTTTCCCAATGGAATTCATGATCCTCCCTCAAACCCAGACGGAATCAATCAAATTTCGTTTATCTCTGCCTCTCAACTTCCATTAATGGATGATTCTGATCATCCCAAGCTCGCCGTTAAGCTTTCCATTTCCGCCTCTGTAGATGGAAACCAACCAAAGCTCTCTGATACTGAATCCCCTTCTTCTTCTTCTTCCTCCTCCGAGACATCGTTTGATTCCGAGAAATCAGAGGATTCAGCCCATAACGGTCATAAATCGAAACCCAATAGTTTCGAAATACGCGTAATGGAGCCTCATTCTCTGCTTCCAAAACCCTCGGTCCCACCTGGGATTTTCAATTCCTCCACCAGCGAAGAACTGCCGTACAAACGATCGCAGAGTTTGGCCGAGAATATCTCCGTCGATATGCCGGCCATTGGGAAATACATACGGGAGAGAAGCAATAGTTTATCCGCAGCAATTTTCAAACGGATTTCGTCGCTGAACGATGAAGAAAACAACGAAAAAACCGGCGTCACCGAAATCAATCTCTCCGGCGTCAAAGTCGTCGTGAAGCTGAAGAGCGATGAGGAAAGAGATAAAGAACTCAAGGGCAGAATCAGCTTCTTCTCGAGGTCGAATTGCAGGGATTGTAAAGCGGTTAGGAGTTTTTTCAACGAAAAGGGGTTGAGATTTGTTGAGATAAACGTGGACGTTTTTCCTCAGAGAGAGAAGGAGCTGATGAAGAGAACAGGGAGTTCATCGGTGCCGCAAATTTTTTTCAACGAGAAGTTTTTTGGGGGTCTGGTGGCGCTAAACTCGCTGAGAAACAGCGGCGAATTCGACCGGAGAATCAAAGACATGTTGAGGAACAAATGCCCCGACGAGGCACCGGCGCCGCCGGTGTACGGTTTTGACGATCCGGAGGAGGGATCGCCGGACGGGTTACTGGAGATCGTGAAATTTCTGAGACAGAGATTGCCAATTCAGGACCGTCTGATCAAGATGAAGATCGTTAAGAACTGCTTCTCCGGCGGCGAAATGGTGGAAGCGCTTATTCAGCGCCTTGATTGCGGCCGTAGAAAGGTATGCTCTGTTTTATCTTGAACTTTTACTCTGTTCCTGGCCGTTGGATGGAATAGGAGTGACGTGTTTTGAGCATTTTTTAAATCATACGGTTGTTTGAACTTTCCATCTTGTTGTATTGTGGTCTGTGATGCACCTGATTGGTCTTCAATTTAAAATTTTAAACCCTATATTGTCCCTCAAACTAATTCGGAACTTGATCTCCACTCTTTTCTCAACTAAAAATAGAAAATTATATAATTTTCTACTATGAAAACCGATCTATAAGCTGTCATGTTAATGGTTTGCAACCCATTTTTAAAGTTTTTCTTTTTTTTCAACAACCCCTACACATATATAATATGTGTAATTGAGATCATTTGAAAAATTAATTTTCATAATCATTTCGAACTCAAGACTTTGGGAGTACACTCTTAAGCCTTGGGGACCTAGGCATTTTTCTAAGGGAACTGTTAGATCACCCTAAATTAAACCAACAATCATTTGGTTTCTTTAAGAAGTTCAACAACAAATCCATAACATTTTAGTCATAAACAATTATACAAATTGTGTTATTGCTAGTAACATTAGAGTGTGAATTAAATATAATAAGTATGAAATCAATTATGAAGGGAAGGAATATATATATATGGGAAGAAGGAATGGTGATATTATGAGAATGGCCTTGCTTAGGTGAGTTGAGTGTGGAGATGATAGACATGGGTGAAGGTTGTTTACCGTGTAGCACGGGCAACATTTAATGATGGAGAGCAACTAACAAGCGAGTGAAATGATAAGATAATAGAGATTATAAATTGGAAAATGGTATTCAAAATTTAAATTGTGGGTGTAATTATTAGATTGGCTCTGTTCCCAAAAGTGGATCTTATGATTATGGGAATTAATCAAATCACATATAGTTGCACCATTACTAATATATTGGCATATTGCTTTCCTTGCCAAATCAAACTATATAATAGAGTAATGTAATACATGTTAGGCTTTTGTATATTAAAAGCAGAATTAAGTAATCATAGGGAATGAGGTCTAAGAAAGATGGGTTTTTTGGCCTTGGATGAACTGATGTTGTATTGCACTTAATATGTAGGCCGTTGAATTTGGAAAGCTGATGGCCCAGAAGCTCTTTATCCACCATGTTTTTGGGTAAATTTCTCTCTCACTAGAAGTTGGTAGTGTTTGTATACTTCTCTTGGAAATTGTTTCTATTTTTGGGTTTAAAAAAATGCTCAGATGCATTTTTTTTTTTAAATTTATCATTACTTTTCAATCCTCTTGGAAACTCTCTGGATAATAAGTTAGTTAAACTCTTTGGATAATAAGTTAGTTTGAGCAGTTAAAAATTGAAAGTTATAACAAAAAAACTCATTTGTTTGTAAGAAGTTAAGTCAAAATCTTGTTTGATGTATATTTCAAATGAGTAGTTATTTTTAAGTTTTTTTTAAAAAAAAAATGATTAGAAGTTAACGGTTAAAAATGAACTATTTTGATTTATTAGAAATTAGTGGTTAGAATTGAAGAGTTATTTTTTAGTAGTTTTAAATAAATGATTAAAAATGAGAAGTTATTTTTAGTAATAAACATGAAGAGTTATTTTGAGTAGTTACAAAAACTAAGATGAGTGTAATTTTTCAAGGAAAAATCAATAAATCCTCAATCTAAACCCCTCCTTAAATATGGCAAATAAAAACCCCCTTAGTCTAGTACCACAATTATTTGAAGTCCTTGGCTGCTCAACCAAAAAGGTATCGAATTTCTAGGTTATTCGTGTGAGTTTATGAACTAAGAAAGTCATTAGTTCGAATACTTCATTCATTATTAATTAAATTTTTTTAAAAAAATATTGAATTGGTGTTAACTGGTGTATTTATTAAATAATTTGAAATTTTTTTGTGGTTGAATTGTACAGGGAAATTGAGTTTGAAGATGGAAAGAACCATTACTATCGTTTCCTCGAGCATGGGCCATTTATATATGGGTGCCTCAATTTCAGGAGTTCAGTTAATGACAACGAGCTTAAGCCCGCTGCCATGGTTGCCCGGAGACTGGCCAAGATCATGTCCGCCGTATTAGAATCCTATGCTTCTGATGATCTACACCATGTTGATTATCTAGCAATTAGCAGTAGTGAAGAATTTCGAAGGTACAATTTTCGTTCTCGTTTTCGTTTTCTTTTTTATTTATCTATTTGGAACCATCATAGGTTGACATAATGGTCAAAAATATCAAAGTTAAAAAGTAACAAACTCTAACCAAATCCATATAATAGAGGCAGATGGTTGTATATGAAAGATTATTGACCAACTTGGCATTAGCATTAAAGAAGAAAATAAGAACTATTTAGTTTCCTTTGACTTATTCCTATATTTGGCATTGTGCATAATTAATTATGACACTGAGATCTAGAGGTGACCGCAATTAATATGAAAACTAATTACTTAATTTGATTGGTTTATTTTTAGAGTATGAATTGATTTCATTACAGAAATTGCTAGTCATTTTTTTTAGTAATCATAAATTTGATAGAACTTGCCTAGTACACTAATTACGGTTAAATTTCCTGGGTTAAAGGTTGGTCTTGACGTTTGGACTTAGTTCAATTTGATTTCTAATATTTTAAATTTTAAATTTTATTTTTATGATTTGAGTTTAATTTTATTTTTGAAGTTGTTATTTGACTCTCCCAATCTCTTTTTTCTTGTTTACTTTGTCCGAAATTCTAATATAGTTATGGTATGGGACTCACAGGGAAATTTACTTTAAAAAATCGACCTAAATCCTAATGTGGTTTTTTTTTTTTTTTTTTTTTTTTTTTGAGAATGAAGAATCCTAATATAGTTAATTAACAAATATAATGGTAATATTTTTTGATGACGAAGACAATTTATGAACTTTAACCAACTAAATGAGATTCTTAAAAACTATAGATATTCAAAATCTTGAAACTATTGGACCTAAATCCTCATGAGATGATGCACTACATAATCAACAAAAGCATAATTCAATATTATATGACTTATGATCAAAATGTCATGAGTTTTGATGTTTCAAAAGAAAAAAGTCACGAGTTTGAATTCCATTATTGAATTAAAAAAAATGAGTATGCCTAAAAATCATTATTATTACTATTTAAAAAAAATTTAGGATGAAAGTTAAGTAATCTTGATTAAAGGAAAACAAATATACATCTACACATCAGTCCTTGAACTCATTACAAATTAAACATAAACATGAGGTTAATTTTTTGTAAAACATTTATCATAATTAAAGATTACCACGTTATTTTTCACGAACAAAAAATGAAGAAAAACTATCTTCTCTTCAAGATTTAAAATGAAGAGTCGCAATTTTACGGAAATATCTATAAAACGCCACTGAATATTTTTTAAAATTAAAAAATGTAAATTAAAATACTTGATATACTATTATATTCATGTAAGATTACTTTTTGTTGCCCTTTTTTTTTTTCGAAAAATTAAAACAAAAAAATTGGTTTTTTTTGTATGTTAGAATAAAAATATCTCCCCATCTATTGACATAGTAAAATGCCCATGGAAATATCGGCATATTGACTGAAATCTAATGCCAAGAGCTCCTCTTTCTAGCTAACACGAGCTTAATAACATGGTGTTCCTCTTCTTATCGAACACGAAATGAGCTCAACTATCATGATATATAATTTGATAATCAAACAATTAGGGATTCAAATCCCCAACTCCAAATATTATTGAAATTGTTATAAAAATGATGCTCTGTTCCAATTCTTACCACCTCTAATTTGCTTCCTTTGTCCATAAACTTATACAGGTACATAAATTTAACACAAGAGCTTCACCGCCTGAACCTGTTGGAACTGTCACATGATGAAAAGTTAGCCTTTTTCTTAAACTTGTACAATGCAATGGTCATCCATGGCTTGATTAGATTTGGACGACCAGAAGGTGTAATAGACAGAAAATCCTTCTTCTCGGACTTCCAATACTTGGTCGGCGGGCAGCCGTATTCGCTCATCGCCATAAAGAATGGTATTCTCAGAGGCAATAGGAGGCCACCCTATTCTCTTGTCAAGCCCTTCAGCAATGCTGACAAGCGATTGCAGGTAAGTGAATTTGTCTCATTTCCGTTCAACTTTAAGGAATCTATCATCTGTTCACCTCACCTATGGTTGACTGATACCAATATTCCTTTTGTGATTCTTTTGTTTTTATGCTGTTTGATTTGCTGAGATTCTTACTTTTTTTTGTTCAAGCCCTTCTCACCAATGCCCTTGTTTACTAGAAAATTAAATCTTACTTTTTCAAATACAATGATTTTGTTTATTGATGTCTAAAAAGGGAGATACCCTAATTCTTAAAGTCTAAAGTTATGTGGTATATCTTATCTTTTAGTGATATTATTATTCTCAGCCTTCCTCTCTCACTAGTACACTTGAAAGAATAACATAATAGCCTATTAATGCATTAATTATGAGGTATATGAGCTAACTTGAGCATAGTTTACCTTGTTAACATATATATTTGTGATCAAAAGATTAGACCTTCGAATTTAATACACTAATTAAGAAGTTAGAGGTTCAAATTCAATACATTAATTAAGAAGTATATGAAACAACTAGATCATACTAAAAAGTTAGAAGTTTGAATTTCCTACCTATGTGACATTTTAAAGATGTTGAACTTAAAAGAAGAAAGCTAGGAGGTAAGTGATATCAAGAACCTTTTACTGTAGTGGCATGTTAGGCTACTAGTTAACTGAATCAATGATAGGACATTTGATCATTTATTGATGTTCTGCATGTTGTTGAATTGGTTTATGAGCACCATATCTTTCTCTGTTCTGAGAAATTATACTCTGCCAAATGTAATTGTTTTGTTGATTAGATCAATATATCTAAAGGAGCTAGGTGGTGGTTGAGTTCTTTTGATATTAATATATTTTGCTGATGATGAATGAATTTATGAGTATGGTTTGATGACATGTCTTAAAACTGATAAGTGTTAACATGATGATGATGATGAACACATGTCAGCTTGCATTTGGGAAAGTGAATCCATTAATTCACTTTGGACTGTGCAATGGCACAAAGTCAAGCCCAAGAGTGAGATTCTATACTCCGCAAGGAGTTGAAGCTGAGCTAAGATGCGCCGCAAGGGAATTCTTTCAAAGTGGAGGAGTGGAGGTTGACTTGGACAAAAGAACTGTCTTTCTCACTGGAATTATCAAGTGGTTTGTCATCAAACTCAAACTCAATCTTTCTCTTTCTTTATATCTGTTTCACTAAATTGCTCCAAATGTTATTCATCTATATGTAGCTGGTTTCTTTAAGTTTAGAAAGTTTCAAACCTCAATTCGTACGAAGTCCACGGTTTGAATCTTCACCTTCACATGTTGTTAAACAAAAAAAGATCGTTAGGGGCAAGTTGAAACTAACTATACGATCAAAGCGTGGTTTCGATTTTGCTTCCAACAGTAAAGAGTCTTACAAAACTGATGACACATGGAGTTTTCTTGTGTGCCAACTTAGAAGATAGAACAGAAACTAGCCAAGCCGACTTGGTACAATTTAGTCTTTGGTTCTGTTAGGATCCCACGAAAAGAGTGGAGACCTCACAACAATATATAAAAAATGTGGACTATTCCTCTCATCGTCAATTAATTCTGAGAGGGTTGCCCATACTATCTAATATAGTATCAAAGTTTATTAAACCCAAACAGTTATTCGGTTCAATAAAATGAAATTGAGATCCGATTCAAGATTGGTGGGTCCAAAAGAGGCACCATCTTGTAGGGGGCATGTTAAGATTTCATATAGAAAAGAGTGGAGACTTTATAGCAATATATAAAAAATATGAATTACTCGTCTTATCACCAATTAATTTTGATATGGATGTCCACACTATCTAATAATTTCATATATTGAACGATAATAAGCAGCATGATCATATAGATAAGAAAAAAGAAAGAAGTTATGGAAATTGATGGAAATTTGTTGGGTTGGGGTTGGTTTTGCAGGTTCAGTTTGGACTTTGGACAAGAAAAAGAGATATTGAGGTGGTTAATGAAGTTCTTGGATGCCAATAAAGCAGGACTTCTGACACACCTTTTGGAAGATGGAGGTCCAGTCAACATAGCCTACCAGAACTATAATTGGACCATGAATTCTTCTTGATCATCACTTTTTTCTTTTTTCCATTGCAAAGAACTAAAATCCACAAGGATTTTGTTTGTGTGCTTTGTCATATGGCTTTGGCAAACATTATTATCATCATTGTAGATAATGTTATAGTTTTCTTCTTCTTCTTTTTATCATTTTCTTTCTTTGCTAAGTTTTCTCAGAATGACAATTTTTCTGGGATACAGTGCTTTGTTGTTGGGGTTTGGGTATAGAGGTAGAATGGGAATTGGAGAGCCCAAATTATTTACAAACTATTAATATATCATTTATGGTAATGGTTTTGTTGTGTATTTTTCCTTCCATGTTTGTGAGCTTTTATAATGTTTATTTCACCTAATTCGGAATTTTAAAAGTTTATTTTTATTTGGATTTTTTTTTAAAATGTTAAAATATGAATTTCAATTTTCATAATAACCATTTGAATAATATTTTGTCTATGAAAGTAACAATTTAGTTATGAATTTCATGTAAAACAATTTAGTTTTGATTTTTTTTAGCAGATTTAATAAATTTTGAATTTTAATTCGTAATTCGTGTGACATTTAGATGTTAAATTAATTTATAGGTAGATTATTATCATAGAGTGAATTCACTCTTTTGAACGCTAAATTTGATCTTTAAATTTTATGTTCATCATTTAAAACAACTACTATTTTATTGTTATTGTTTTAAAAGGAAAATATATAAGGTGGCTTCTTAACATTTATTTAATGTGTTAACTTAGGTATATATTGGAGGCACATAATTTTTTTTTTTTTTTTTGAGAAGAGGAGGCACATAAGTTAGTCAAAATAAATTTCTATTTTTTTGTAGATGATTATGGCAAGAATTAAAACGCTTTTTTGTTTTTAATGAATTTTACAACAACGAAGAGAAGAGATAATAGTTTCTCAAAAAAAAAAAAAAAAAAAAGAAAGAAAAAAGAGTAGAAATAATAAAAATACTTATTTTTAGTGCAATAGAGGATGATAAACTTAAAGTAATTTTTAATGTACCCAAAATGAAACTGAAATATACTTATTTTTGGCAGCAAAATATAATAGTATTTTTTCTCTAATTATTCATAACTAAAGTTTTAGGAGTCAAATATAAATCAAAGACAAGTTTTCAATTCATTAAGGCTTATTAAGAAGGGATTTTTTTAGGAAATAAGCCAATTCAATAAATATTTATAAATATAGTCACTTTGAAAAAAAAATAGCAATGAGTATTAATAATATCGTATTTATAACTATAGATACAAATATTTTTAAATTTGACTAGATTTTTAATTATTTTATTAGAATATGTTATTCATTACAATTTTCCCATTAAGAATATAGATATAATGATATCTAACAATGATTTTTCTCAAAAAAACAATAACAATAACAACAATAATAATAATAACGATTTTGTTTACTAATTTTCTTAATTTTTTTCTATTATATACTAAGTTTTATTCCATTGTAAAAAGTAGCAACCGTGTTCTTAATTATTAATTTTTTTATATTATAAAAGAATTACAGATTTCATCAAGATTTCCAAATAACTTTTGAAATTCGATCCGATCTGTTTTTTCAACCATATAAACCATTTAATTTATTTATTAATATTACATCACAAAAGCAAAGTGAATTCCAAACGATAAAAAAAATACTTTGACCAATAAACTATAATTAGACTGACTTTTAATCATCATTTATATATACTTGGCACCTTATAATATTTTTAGTATTATGCTCAAATTGATAGTTTAGCGTGACATTTAAATTGTTTACTTATAAAACAAACATTTAACTACAATAAATTGAATTATTGAAATAGTTTATGATGTATTGACTTGATTGATAAGTTGTTATAAAATTTATCTGTGCAATAAAGGTTCAATCCTAAAAGAAGTATAATGCTTTTTTTTATTAATATAAATTAGTTAGTGTAAATTGTGAGATGTAGATGGAAGAGCATATCTCAAATTAATATAAAGAAAAGTCAAAAGCATTTAAAAGTAATAGATAATCACAAAATTTATAAAAACGTTTTGAAAATTTTGTTAAAGTCAACTAAAACAATAATTCAACAATATAATGGAATTGTCAACCACATAAAGGAGTGTCATGATAAAAAAGATCTTGAATTTGAGCATTCATCCTACAATCTTTGTTGAACTTACAAAGTTATATACTTAGCTGACATACACCTAAAAAAATACTATAAATACCTTCAACAACTATATCTTAATTTTGACAATCATATATTTTTATAAAAAGAGGGTGAAAAATATTCGAAAACAGTGAAGATGCTGAATGAAAGGTTAAGGGAAAGAGACTAAAAATGGTGAAAAAGAAATGATTGGTTTAAGGTAAATAATTTAATTTAATTTAAGTGACCAAAATGTTGGCGTGAGACAACAGCTACTTCCATAATTTATCACAAATGCTTTCACTATATATATATATATAATCCACATTCCACTCGACAAACAATAATACCAAATATATTCATATTTATAACTTTAAAAGGAAAATTGATTTTATTTTTTAAATAAATAAAAGCAAAGGTGGAGAGTCCACAATAATTGGCATAAATGCTTATGGGGATTCGCACTGTTACTGAATTCCAAGATCTGCAGCAACGTATCCATTTTTTATTTGAAAATAAGAAACCCCCCTTCTTTTTACTCTCTCTCTCTCTCTCTTGCTTTTCTTTGTTCAAAATTTTGTGCTTTTTTTAATTTTGTGTGCTTGTTTGTCATTGGTGGAGCTTTGAGAGGATTGAAATTGAGCCACCCAATTCAAATTGTTAGGGCGTTTAGCTTTGTGGGTGTTCCAAATAGTTGAGTAATTTGTAGCTGTTGATGTAGAGAACTCAAAGGGTTTTTTCCTTTTTCTCTGTACGTTTGTAAATGGATTTGATAAAAGAATATTAAAGCTAATACAGCCAACCCCAAAGCCAATCAGGGCTTCGTCGGAAAGTTGCACTCCAAAAGGTAATCCCCACCTTCCCTTAATTTTTTTTCTTTTTTCTCTGTGTTTTGGTTTCTTTCTCTCATGTTTTCTCTATAGCTCTTTTTCATTTGGTGCTTTTAGGGCTTCTATCCTCTGCCCATTTCGATCGTTACCCAGATGAAATCAACGTGAGTAATTTCTCTTTTTCTTCACCCTTTTGCTTTTCCTTCAACCCCTTTGAGTTTTTTCAATTGGGTTCTTGGAATTTTGCTGTTTCATGGGGTTTAGCTCTTGATTTGGGGGGTTTGAAGCGTTAGTAACGGTTTGTGTTTAGATGGGTGTTTGTAGTTTTTGGGTTTGTTGCTTGCTAATTTTGGGGTTTTATTGTATCAATTTTGCATTTCCCTGACTATAATGTTCGATTGTTTCGGAGTTGTGGGATTTTTGCAATTTCTTTTTCTTTAACTTTATTCTGCTAGTGCGAAGTATGGACGTATTGGCTTTGATACTACTTGTGAATTCCTTTATTTCCAGTAATTTGTGCCTTACTTGGGTTTTATGGTTCAATTATTGTATTGTTTTTCTGAATTTATAGGTTGGATATGGTATAGTCCTGTGAGAGTTACTGTAAGTAGGTGGATTTAGTAATCATGGCAGCAGAATCTAACTCGGGGTTTCACCGTGACGATATGTTAAGTTCTGCTTTGAATCGGCACGCCATATCTTTTCAATCTACAGTAACAACCAGCAGCTCGGAGATGATGGCAATGGGGAATTATTTTGGGGTCAACAATGCATCAGCCATAATGTTTTCGGGGAATTCGAGTATCGTCAACAACAACAACAACCATCCTGTTATCAGCCAAGCTGCCAATTCATCTGGTTCTTTGCTTCTTGATACGGTGCCAGGGCTCAAGCATGATGCTGGGTTGGCGGTTGAATGGTCTGTGGAAGAGCAATTTAAGTTGGAGGAAGGTCTTGTCAGGTAGGTTCTTTCTTAAAATCTTCTGACTTATATTCTTGTCGGATTTATGGGCTTTAGAATTGTTGAAATTTATGTCAACAGTTGTCTTGGAGGTGGATTTTTAGTGTTATAGAACTCTGCACGTTTTGTTTTATATATTGAAATGATCTAAACAATGTACTGAAGACAGGAAGGCGCATGAATTTTATATCAAATTTGGAATCCAGTAATTTTTTATAATACCCCTACATGTGCTTTCTTTTCCCTTTGAAGTTATTTTATGTTAAGGCCGTCATTCTTGTTGGACTGCTTGATAAATGAAATTTTTTTTCTCATTCGTAGTTTATTTAGTTTTTTTTTTTTTTCTTTCTGTTATATTATTAAACCATGGAGAGTTTAATGGTCATGCTTTCTTTCTTTCTTTTTTAATTGCAAATATCTACTTTCTTTCTACAGCATGCTCTATATTGTTTGCTTGCCATTTGTTAGGTTTGCTGACGAACCAAGCATTTTGAGGTATGTCAAGATTGCTGCCACGTTACGCGATAAAACTGTTCGGGATGTTGCTTTAAGGTGTAGGTGGATGACTGTAAGTACTTCAATCTTATAAAATACTTCTCTGTATTTTGATTGTGACGTAAGTATTAGTTGTCCAAGAGCACTTCAATCTTATAAAATATAAAATACTTCTCTCATAAGAGCACTACTTTCTTGTAGCGAATTCTGGTTGTTGCCAAATTTTATGCTAAAAAATTTTCACTTTTAGTGTTAATGTTGCCTTTTCTTATACACATTGTAAAACATTTTTCTGTGTAAAATACCACGAGTCTGCCTTCTTCAAGTTCTAATTAAAAGACTGACAAACTTCTTTACAGCGAAAAAGAAGGAAGCCTGAAGAACATATGGGAAAGAAAGTGAACAATCGAAAGGTACCTACATGAAACTTTATGCATATGTCTGCTGTTTGTTTTGCTAGTACATTTATATTAATGTTTTTTATTTACTATAATTTATTTTCCTAATTTGAAGAAAACCAGAGGAGCCCACTAGGTTGTTTATATTGAAGGCTTTAAAGTTAGAATAGATCGAATAGTTGCATATCTTGTTAAATCCTGTGTTTTAACATTCAAAATTTGACAATGACAACATATAAAGGTGGCTTGGATTCCATTAATTTGTAAAATCATTGGTTAATCTTTTACTAATTTCACTGGCAATTTCCTGCTTTTGGTTCATGCTGATGCTCAGATCTTAAAAAATTTCAGCTTGTAGCTTGTTTTTGCCTCTTGGGATACGTTTTTTTATTTCATTATTATAGTTATATATTTTTTAATGAGCAAACTGAGCCTTTCGTTTGAGAAAAAAAAAATCAGAGAATACAAGAGGCATACAAAAAGTAAGCCAATACCAAGAGCCCAACTAAAATAAAAAGTGCAAAGCAAAATAAGACCTATAGTATAGTCACGAAAAGCCTTGCATTGACACTCTGATATGATAATATCATTAGTTGTTAAGTTGCACAACCTGTTCAAGAGAATTGCATTCTTTTGATTATTCTCAATTCGTTTGTTAATATATTTACTGTAATAGTTTAATGATTAAACTAATTATAGGACACTAAGTTGAACTATGGGTCGATTTGAGAAGTTATCATATAGTAGTGGTAAATTTCACATAATTTCTCTCTAATATATTTTTGATCTGACATTGTTTTGAAGAACCAATATCCTATTGATGTTCAGGATAAGCTGGTGGAATCATCAATAAAAATGAACACACCTTCAGCCCCCGGATCCAGCATGACTGCATATTCTCATATGATGCAGCATATGAACAGAAAAGAACATACGTCTTCTGAAGGTTAGCGTTCTCAAAATTTTCTTCCTCTATGCTTCTTTATAGTAGCTCTTAACGACCATGAACTTGTCGGGTTCTTATTGAGATGTTTCTTTTCATCAAAGTCTCAGAGATTAGCAGTGCAGCTGCACATCTTCTGGAACAGAATGCTCAAGCTTTTAGTCAAATTACTGCCAACCTTTCCATGTACAAGGTGAATTTCTAATAGCTTTTAATGGAGAATATTTTTTTACTTTTATCTTGTCTTAATAGTCTACTACTCTGTTACACTTAACCTGCCTAGATTACTTATTTTACTAATTATTATCAAATTTCATAATTTCAAACGGTTTAAAAAAATTATAATTTCAAACTGCTAATTTACCAGCAACATCTTATATTAGATACAGTATAATCTGAAAACAGATGAAGGCCCATCTGATTTTTTCTTCTTCTTTTTCCTTTTAATGTAAAGGATCTTTGTCTATTAGCTTATCATGTAGCCCTTCTATTGATGTCTATTGATGCAACATAGAACTGTTACTTGGAGAATAGAGGCATGAGAATGAAATGATAGAGAGGACTTCTTGGGTACTTTTGCTGGGTTCTTAAAAACCTGGAATGAAAAATGTCAGCACTATACTCCTGAAGCATTGCACTTTCTGTCACTTTCCGAGTCACGTTAATGATACCTCGGTATATACAGAATATTTTCTTAATGAAGTTTGCAAACATCCAAACTGTTGGCACAATTCTGATAGTTCATTTGTGTTTTTAGTACCTTATCCAAGGAAGGGGTAGGCAGTGAGGGTATGTTGGTATAAAATCGAGATTGATCAAATGCTTTATTGCTTAATGGTCTTTAATGCCTTCTGTTCATGTTTTTTTGTTCTTCAAAGAACTGCTAGTTTATATAAATGTGAAAATCATCGTGTGTCATGAAATAATTTTGGGTGCTCATTTTGCTACTATTAGTCATTTTTATTCTGGTGTATTGTCTTTTCAAGCAGTTGCAGGATAATATCGACCTTTTATGCCGAACAAGGAATAACATTATGGCTATCCTAAATGAGTACGTGGATGCTCATTTTATTAACTTGAAACTATTTCCTTCCAAACTCAGTTACTAGGTCAGAATCATCATTTGTTAATGGAGATTTTGGATTCTAACTTTTGCAGCATGAGAGACACTCCAGGCATAATGAGCAAAATGCTGCCTATTCCTGTATCTATAAATGAAGATCTTGCAAATAGAATTCTACCTAGCACAACTTGGTAAGATCTCTAACTAATATGGGGACACAGAAATTCTGATTTTTGGACTGCTATCTCTAACTAATAAGTGGTTTAGTTTTTTTTTTTTTTTTTTTTTTTTTTTTTAATTTGAAAGGGAATGTGGTTTAATTTAGGATTAGGATGTAGAATGCAGATGTCTAGCTACCCTTCGTTTAGCTCTGTAAAATAAAAGATAGCCCCAAGTCAAAGTTAATGTAAGTTAACACCAGAGAAGTTTTGCCAACGAGAGCTTTTTATTTTATTTTATTTTTATTGTGAGTGTCCAGGTCAACTTGCATGCACCTCGACTATTCTCACGAGACATAGCGCCTGACCCTACAACATTTGGATGTCAAAAGAACCCGTAAGAAATTAATTTTTAGGTAAGGTGACCATCATAGATTGAACTCACAACCTTTTAGTTTTTACCACTAGGCTAATCATGGTGTTTGCCAACAGCTAATTCATGCATGATGTCATGAGTTCAAATCTTTCTACTTTAAATGTTGTTGAATTCGAACAAAGAAGCTTTAGCCCCCAAAAAAGGAGAATGGGTGAGTTCTGATGATTTTGTGAGAGACTTGTTTAGGGATATTTTGGGAATAGAAGTAAGGGAATTAGTTAAGATAAATTATGTTATAGATAGTAGGGTTATGGTGTGTTGAAGATACATCTTATTTTGGGTAATTCAGTTCTTGGTGGATTGATTAGGAGAGTTCTAGCCCTCTCTAATGGCTATGATATTTCAATCTCTAGTAGTTATCTATTTTGGTATTAGGATACATTACAGATTTCTTCTGTTTTGAATTGGTTGGCCAGAATTGGATTGGCTCCATTCTTTTGGTCCCTGTTGTGTTTTATGCCAATACCAGGGCCATTGCAAAGAAAATATGAACAAGAAAAAGATGACAATGACTACCAAGACGACGACGACAATGTAGGGTTGATTGGTCGGTTACCCCGCTGCTGCTGCCCAATCAGACAAAATCAAATTGAATGGCTGAGAAAAGACTGTTGGATCTTGATGTATCCCCAGCACAGAAAACTATTAACAGGGAAGTAAGTGTCAGCTGCATGTATAATATTGGTTGGGAGATTTGAGTCAAGGGAGGAAGAGAGAAAGGGGAAAACATATTATTTGATCTGTGCTGCCTGCTTCCATTTTGTACTGTGGTATGTCATTACATAAAAATAAAATGACTGTGCAAAAATATTTGATATCAAAGTAAAGTTGGAGCTGAAGTCATTTCTGTTACCATTAATTGCATTTGTAGTTATGTGTATGTTGGAGGCTAATTTGGTCAATTGGGTGGAATAGAATCTATAGAACATAACTTATTGCAAACCGTGTTGAATTATTTGATGCTTCCCTAGTGGAGCCGCCATCCTTCCCATACTTGTATTCAATCTCTCTCTCTTGCAATTATTCACTAACATTTTATATACTCACTCAAAACTTTTTATGTACATATTTGGTAATTAATTACCTTTTAGTTTTTTTGTCTATTTTGTCTGTGTTTGGATTTTTAAGGTCGGTTTAATAACAATATGATTTTTTTGTTTTAGTTTTTTTAATTTAAACTTCTTAAAAGTATAAATTCTCTACAAATGTTTTATACAAGTATGAAGAAAAACTTGTCCAATTGCATTAAATTCAAATTCTACCGTCAAAATTTTAGAAAAAAATTCAAATATTACAAAAATTTGATGCAATTATATTAAATTGCTTCAATCAAGCCAAACTTAAAATTGATAAGATTAATAATTAAAGTAGGAATGTTAGAATTTGTTATCTATAACAAATTTTTTTTAAAAAAAAACTTAATATATTGGAATTCTATTAGTCACAAAATAAAAAATTCACGATTTATTAGACACTCTTTAAACTAGAAGTAATTGAAAGTCTTCTTAAATACTTATTAAAAGGTTATGACCATAGGCAAATTGATTAGGAGGTCGTAGTCTTGACATGTAAATTGGGCAGTACTATGCCCAAAATACTCTTATGCTTTTTCGGTGTCTGGCTTAAAGATGGGCGTGATTACCCTTGTTTAAAAAAAAAAATGCTCTTATGTTTAAGTTAGAAGTTCCTAAATATAGTAAAATTATATACCTTGTTAGGTGGAGGCAACTGCCTATATCATTGCTCTTATGATATTAGCTTCAAAAGTGAGATGCCCACGTGTCACACTCTCGAAGGTAATATCATAGTCAGTTTCTTGACCATATCTACAAATCTTTTATGTGGATTCTATTAAAGATTATGTCTACTTGTAATTCAATGTGCCCCATTTCCTTTTGGGTTGCATAGGTTCCCAAAAGTGTTTTTGGAGGTTGAGTTAGAAATTGGACATATACCTATTCTTAAGAACCACCCTAACTAATACAAACTTAAAAGTTGTGAAACTTGTAAATAAATTTAAATTTACAGGTTACTTTTATTTATATATATGAATTTAATAATAATTAAAAGTGAAGATTCAAATTTATAATTTATTTTTATGTCGTGGACATTGGACACATTCATATCATTGTTAACGACATGAATTGATTGGTTACAAATACAGCATTGTCCAGGTTAAAGAACCAAACTTGAATGATTCAAATTCAAATCTACAAACAAAATTATCGACATTTGCCATGTCAATGTCCGATGGACTTATCTCACACCATTTCACATTCCCATTTGTCTTCTTTCTAATATTTTTTTGTCACTCTTTGGTCTGAAACAAACTATTATATGTTCCATAACTAATAAATAATAATGAACTGTTATAACTTTTCCAAAATGAAATAAAATAATGAAGTGTATAATAATTTTAAAATAAGTTGGACTTGGACCATATATATGTAATTTGCTTTATGATAAAGCAGTGAGACAGAAATCTTATTTTTCTCTATTTTTACCAATCTCTCCATATTTATGATTAATTTCCTTCTGCCCATTACAAGTAAAGTGGGTGAGAGGAGCCCACTTCCTTACATAAATCTTTTATTTCTGGATGTCCAAATGAAAATCTAAGCAATCCACTAAATGGTTTACCTCAAGTCAATTACCTTTTACCCAATTTCAAACCCAGAAAACATTTCTTACCTAAAGTTTTGACCTTTTGTGTTAATCAAAATAAAATCATCATTATATTTGTTTGACATTTTTCGTTTATTTCAACCTGTAAACAAAAACAATAGCTTATCAATATCAATGTATGTCTAAGAATTAAAAAGTCGTGAGTTCAATCTCCATCTACAATTATTATTGAACTAAAAGGAAAGACGTTTATTTCAAACTCAAATTACAGTTTTGCATATCACTCTCAATCTAATAACTCACTTTCTTATCAAAACTTCAATTATCATGAAGTATATATCTTCAATCAAGAAATTGATGATTCAAGTCTTTCATCTGTATCCTATTAATATTGAACTAAAAAACCTCAACCCAAGCCAATAATAACTTGATTGAAAAGATGTCATAACTAATATTAATAGAAATAATTTGATCTTTCAATCCCTAGCAATTGTATAAAAAGTCAAAATGAACCTACTTCAATTAGTATGGTTAATGTTTTAATCATCACCAAATTCGTGATTAGAGTCCTCTAATTTTATTGCACTAAAAAAAGAAAGCAATTGCATAAGAAAAAATAATATTTTCTTGTCAGGAAGGCAACAGAACAGTATAGATTAGGATACATAAAATAAAAGGCTATCAAGACCGCTGACTTCAATTATTAATAATTTAATACTTGCTACTTGCCCCCCTTTGAGCTGCAAGTTTAGGAAGTTTTCCTTTTCATATTTAAGGGTTACATATTTTATCCTTGGGAAATATTTTGATACATACTTGCATTTCTTCCCCTCTATTTAAGGCGTGGCTTCCTCTGTATTAGACACTTATTATCATCCAATAAAATACTCTTGAGGTCTTAATTCTTCTGAGTTTTCAAACTTTGCTGCTTTTTATCCCTTTACACGCTCTGCTTTTACGTTTCTGTTATTTGGAAAATACCAGAAATTCCTTTTATAATCCACAACCTATCTGCTTCAGTAATTCACCATTGCTTCTCCTTCAGCCCTGTCCCAAATGGGTTTTACATTTTTGTTCATTTACCACTGGATATTCTTCTGTTTCTTTTATGTTCATGTCTCCATCTCCATTGATGCAAAGTGCCACCCTGCTGATTTGAAAGCCTTGAAAAGCTTTGTCAATGGCCTTGTCTCTCCAGTTCAAGGTTGGGACTATGCCTCTTCTGATTGTTGCAATTGGGAAGGAGTTACCTGCGATACATCGGTGTCGAGTTTCGACGATTCCGGTGTTTTCTCGAGAGTTGTGGCTTTGAAACTTCCAGGCAAGAAGTTGAAGGGAAATGTTTCTGAGTCTTTGGCAGAGTTGGTTCAGCTCAGAACTCTTAACTTATCAACCAACTTTCTCACAAGTTCTCTTCCTGTGAATCTGTTTTCCTTGAAGAATTTAGAGGTCCTTGACTTGAGTTTCAATGATTTCTCTGGATATATGCCACTGAATATCACTTCATCTTCCATTATGTTTCTAGACATTTCTAAGAACAAGCTTACTGGAGATGTTGACCTTGGATTCTGTCATGCTGCAAAACAAATTCAAGTAGTGAAACTATCTTCAAACAGATTTGATGGCAAGATTCTACCAGGTTTTGGGTACTGTTCCTCCTTGGAGCACCTCTCTTTGGCTGCCAACTTCCTCTCTGGGAATTTGCCTCAAGATCTGTTTACTCTGTCAAAGCTTAAAACGCTTGATCTTCATAATAATGGGTTTTCTGGGGAGCTGAGTTTTCAACTTGGGAACCTCTCAAATCTTGTCTTCTTTGATATCTCTTTAAACCAATTCTCCAAAAGGATTCCAGATGTCTTCTTCAACCTCCGAATGCTCGAGCAATTCGCCGCATCGTCTAATAACTTCATAGGAGATTTGCCAGTCTCTTTGTGCAATTCGCCAACCATTTCATCTCTTAGTCTTAACAATAATTCCCTGAGTGGGTCAATCGATGTCATGAACTGTTCAGCCATGGTTCGTTTAACATCTCTGAATCTTGGCTCTAACCATTTCACTGGCCAAATTGGGAGTCTTTCAACCTGCCACCAACTTAGAATAGCTAACCTTGCCAAGAACAAATTTGATGGCGATTTCCCAGAAAGCTTCAAGAATCTCATATCACTTTCCCACTTCTCAATTTCAGGAAATGGCCTGCGTAATCTCTCAGCAGCATTGACAACTCTCCAACATTGCAGGAACTTAACAGTGTTGATTTTGACATTCAATTTCAATGGAGAGATTATGCCTACAAATTCAAATTTCAGATTCGATAACATAAGACTATTGGTGATTGCAAATTGCAGACTCACCGGTTCAATCCCGCCATGGTTGATCAATAGCACAAAGCTCCAGATTCTGGACCTGTCATGGAACTCATTAACTGGAGAAATTCCATCTTCCATGGGCGATTTGCCATATCTCTTCTACTTGGATTTGTCTAACAACTCATTATCAGGCTCAATCCCTAACCACTTCACCAAGTTCAAAAGCATCGTAAATCTCAACAACTCCTTAAAAGGGGAAATATTCGAAGGTTTCTCGTTTTTCAGTAGAAAGAGCCAATTTACAGGGCGACAATACAAGCAACTTTTAGGGTTTCCACCATTGTTAGACCTAAGTTACAACGAGTTAACCGGAATCATTTGGCCAGAGTTCGGAAACCTAAAAGATCTACGAGTATTAGACTTAAGCAACAACAAATTATCAGGCAAAATTCCAAATACGCTATCGAAATTGACGGATCTGGAAAGCTTAGATCTATCTTACAACAATTTAACAGGATCGATTCCCGCTTCGTTGTCGAATCTCAGCTTCCTTTCGTTGTTCAATGTGACTCACAATCACCTGCAGGGCCGGATCCCTTCGGAAGGACAGTTCCGTACATTTCCGAATTCGAGCTTCGAAGGTAACGATGAGCTCTGTGGATTTCAAACTTTTGCTTGTGAGGATGAATCTGGATCTAAAGACGAAGGGGGCTTGATCGGTGAAGATGATGATGAAAGCTTGAGGTCTCTTGTAAGAGTGCCGTTGTGTATCGGCGTTGCCGTCGGATTTGTTTCGACGGTCGCCGTGTGCTTCGCCTCCGGCATGGTGTTTCCGACGGAGAAGAAAAGGAAATCCCGGTGAATTTTTTTAAACGGATCGAATTTAGGGGAAATTTGGAGCTTCTTAGCTCCTCATTAGAGGAGAGATTATCATACTAATTTTGACAATTATTTTCTCTTAATTCTTACTTATGCTAAATTATAGTTACATGTAGTTTTGTAAAGTTCATGGTTACTGTTATTTTGTTAGAGTTTAGTTTTTTCGAGTTCAGAAGTGGGGATTCGAAATGGAGGTTATGGATACACTTTTGTATTTAGTTTTTTTTTTTTTTTTTTTTTTTTTTTTTTTTAAA
>JBBMKA010000030.1:2895587-2907500 GCA_037833695.1 Sechiopsis laciniata
TTTTTTTTTGTTGGAAAAGAAACCTAACCTAACTTAATCAAGACCTAAGCTAATTCAAAACACATAACCTAACATAAATCAAAACCTAACCTAAATAAAAACCTAAACTAACATAATTCATAATCTAACCTCACAAAAAAACTTAATAAATACTAACATTATATATAGTTTTCCTAAAATAAGAGAAAAAATATGCCACTGCAATAGTGGTGGGATGAAATGATGATCTGCAACAACGAGCTATACGAGTGGCGATCATATATTGGAAGAGGCGTGCGAGTGGGGGCATGGTGGCAGAGAGGGTTGAAAATTAACACATCCTTTCAAAAGGAAGGAAAACAATGAATTATTTTTATTTAAGAATTGTCCAAAGTTAAGTTAAATCATCATAATCTTCTATTACTAAAAAATAGGGAAATTTATTTCATTTAACCCTTTACTAATGGTCTTATATAATTTTCGACGACTTATAAAATATTGACAACGACAACAATTGAATGTCAACAAAACTTAGGATATCACCGACGACTGTAATTTACCATTGGTGAAGGTACTCAATCCTTGATAACAATATTTGATTGTTGATGAATACGTTAAAATTGTCGACAAAACACATCAATTGTCGGTGCATATCTTACCACTTGGTCGCAAATCACATTAACCTTACAATACATTTGGGTGTTTATGCCCGGTAGAAGAACAGTTAATGAGTATTAAACAAAAAAAAAAACTAAAACTCAATATTGAAAAATTGAGTAAATTACAAAAGGCAGCTACTAGAATGATATTTTAAATTTAAAATAATGAACCAAATATATTTTAAAAAATAAAATAAAATAAAATAAATGGACAGTGGACAAGACAAGTGCAGGGAGATATAATGAGGGCGGCCCCATGGAATCCACACCCACTGTGGTGGACTTATTTTGGGGTTTTTGCTTTGGGAGGAGGTGCGGATAACAGACCTAGGTTACGAAACTGCCTTTACTCATCTCTGAAGCTCAGCTACGGCCTCAGCCTCGGGTACGCTTCCCATAGACGTTGAAAACTTTTTCTTCTCATTTTCAAATTCACTTCAATTGTTCTTCATTCATGTCTTCTTCTCATCTTCATCCCTTCTCTGTCACAGGCTTTGAGCAGCTTTACTCGCAATGGTTCAGGTTTAGGCGAAGAAGACGGCGCCGTTTCTGTTGTTGATGCTTGTTCTTGTTTTGAAGATATGACTGCAAGGGTTCCGGTGCAGCACTACGATCTCAGAACCGCGAATTCGTTCATTGGAAGTGCTCTTCATGATCTCAACACTGTAGATGGTAACCCTTCTGATATTGAAGCCATCAGCGACGTGGATCGCGACGCCGTCACGGCTGGTCGCTTGGACGATGATCAAGATTCTGGTGCTGTTGTGAGTGTTCTTCTCTCTCTCTCTCCCTTTGCGTGTTTGATTGAGTTCTTGTAGTTATGAGGTTGATTGTTGATGGTTTTTGTACTGGTTTCTACTTCCTGGCTTGTTAAGATGGAAAAAAGCATGATTCTAGGTCACAGTTTCAACTAAGAAGCCCCGTTTTAATTAGGACGTCGTGAATTGCGCTTTTTCAACTGCTAAATTATGAATGTTTTAGCCCATAATTGTCAGTTCAATCCATGGTTGTCATTTACCTACGAATTGATTTTCTACGGATTTACCCGGCAACTAAAAGTGTTATAGAGTCTGGCTGTATGGTTGAGGTGCAGCTGGCCTGGATACTCATGGATATCACAATAAATAAATAATGAATGTTTTTGCTTAGTTGGGTTCTTTTCATGTATCAACCTTTGTTCGTGATATTTTCAATTTCATTTTTATAGGACTGTATACACGAATCTTACAGAAGTTCATTACCCCTTCACACTGTGGGAGTAGAAGAAGATCGCTCAAGTCTTGAGAATAGTGGGTCTTCGAGATTGCCTTATGACTCTTTAACAATAGAGGGTAATGTCCACATATTTGAAACTTTTCAATTAACTTAAATGGAATTCTGGATTTCAGTCTCTGCTTAGCCTTCTTGGACTTTTGGATTATCGATTGATTAACTGAGTTTTGGTTCAGATATTTCACCTATTGAAGCAGCACGAGCAAGGTTTCTGCAGATCATTGTGGATCATTTTATTGATGATCATGTACTCGAAGTGACTGAGACTGACAATGATTATATCTCTCAGTCTGGACAGGATAAGTTGACAAAGAGGAAAACAAAGGAGGCCCAGTATGAGGGGGATTCAAAATTTGTCTTACCCTTGATGTATGTAGCAAATATGTATGAAACGCTTGTTAATGATGTAAACATTAGGCTTGCTTCCTCAAGTGGCATCCGCGATAAAACTATTGGGGTAGCCCTTGAAGCATCTGGAGGTTTGTACAGAAAGCTGGCTCAGAAGTTCCCCAAAAAAGGTACAAAATTCTACTTTATAGCCGTGTTGCCGATGAACAATATAAGTTATATTATATAACATTTTTAAATCCAGAAAATGCTCTCTAACAAGCCACTTAGCCCTTTCCTTTTTCCATCATATGGTTATTGTCAAGAGTGCAATACTTGGAAATTGGCTTTTTTTATTGAGTGGCAGCCGGATGTAACTAGATTTTCTAGATACTTCAAAATCAACTAGAAACATTTTTTTTCCTTTTAATTAAGATACCTCTTCCGTTTTGATGAGTCCATCATATGTATATCGCTAACAGGCCCTTGCACATATAAGAGAAGAGAGCTTGCAACTTCTCTCGAAACAAGGACTAAGTTTCCAGAACTAGTAATTCAAGAAGAAAAGCGGGTTCGTTTTGTGGTCGTTAACGGCTTAGACATTGTTGAAAAACCCAATAGAATGCCTATTGAAGATGCTGAATGGTAAGTTACATATTAGACTTTACTCATTTTTTCATCAGTGTAGAAGTTTCCAAAGCATTATTGTTTGCAGTCTTCAGTTTGTTTTTCCTAAATTTGATTGATGCATAGATTGCAATTTTTTTTCTTTTGTTGTATACCAGTCTTTTGCCTGGTAAATATTTAGGTCTGGGTTCAATGTGAATAATAAGTAAGCAAGGCCTTACTGGAGACCATCTTGAAAGAAAATCTTTTCATTTATATTCAAATATTAAAACTTAATGTCATTGCGCTAAAAGATGTAATTTATCTGTGTATGCATCTGTTCCAAACCAATTATTTTTTTCAGGCAAACTAAAAATGTTTGACAGTCCTATAAAGTAAATTACATGGCATAATTATTCTAATGTTGACCTAAAAAATGATGGTGGAAAATAATGTCCACCATTATCAGGATGTTATCGTATCTCAGGAATTAACCATGTTTAGGAACCCAAGAAAGGAAGTGAAGTTGGTGCTATACGTAGAGTTCTCTCGATTAGTCTTTAAAATTGCTTGCATTGTTTGTATGTATAGTTTCAACATCCTGGGCTGCTAGAGAAAATGAACCATAAAATCGTTTCTACCCTTGGGTCAAATGTAACTCAGAGATTTTAACGTTAACATTTTTCTTTTATTGCTTGAGTGATGTTGATGATCAAAACTTGCCCATCCTTGCAAAGAAACTCCCTCCAGTCTCCTAGATTTAGTTGCAATTCATTTGTTTCTAATTTCATTTTAGGTCACTATATTGCCAATTAAACTTTTTCATTGTGCAGGTTTAGACGATTAACAGGTCGCAGTGAGGTAGCTGTGTCTGCTCAGGATTACAAGTTCTATTCTCCAAGGCACAAATTTAGGCGAGTTGTTGCAAATTCAGTGTCTAGCATTTCCAGTTTGAATGTAAGCACAGTAATTTTTCCACATTGTATGTGATCCATCTTTATTTCACTCCAGGAAATATTTTACATAAATGCATTTTGCAGGTCATTTTCTATAATATTTAATAGCTGTAGTTTTGGTATCATCAAAGTTGTGTCAGCAAGTTGTATTGTTTTTCCTTCATTTTGTTTTTTTTTTTAATAAGAAACAATTTCATTGATGTATGAAATTACAAAAGAGCAAAACCCAATTTGCTGAAGTACAAATGTTAGAGTCATGCCGTAACTGAACTCTTGGTAGAGAAATAATGTCTTGTATTCTTTTTCAGGCATTTTCCGGTGGTGACAATTCTTCTACTCTGGCTAGCAGTCAAGCATTCCGCTCTCTGAGCGAAGTAAGAATCTCACCGTCACTGAATTTTTCGACAACACCTACTCTTTGGGGATCAGTCTATCTGTTTAAGCTAGAACATTATGCTCTTCTAACAGACTCATCATTACTTACTGATGAGCGAAAATCTAGTAGTTAGTTAAAAAAAACTTGTCAGTCTTTGCGAACATTTATTCTAGGAAATGGTTGGGTGTCAACATTCTTTTTAGCGGGAAAGTGATTTAAATTGTGCAGATTTTCTTTTTTCCTTGCAAATAAAAGACTGACTCTTGTCTTTCTTGTCTGCAACCTCAAAATCAGCAGCAGACACCCTGCAAACATCAAATCCAACAACTGCCTCATCAGCCTCAATTTCAGTCTATCCACCAGAATCATCATCAGTCCATGCACCAAAGTCAGCATACTGCCCACTTTGCTCACAATCATCAGTGTGGTCAACCTTCACAGTTACCGGATATTTCTCATACTCATCATTCTCCAACAATGTTACAACACATGGCTTGCCCACAACCTCTTTCAAGTGTTCATGTTGGTGGGCGCTTGCATCACGGGCTGGTAATTCCAAATTCCCCCTCCTAATAAAAATAAATGCCTTCGTCCTTATTTTTCTAGTTAAATGTGGGGTGGGTTTTTATCTTCTCTTTCTCTCTCTCTCTCTTAAAAAAATAATTATTGGTTTTAAATTAATATGTGGGTTACTCTTTAAAAATAATCTTTATTATATTTTATGGGCATTTTTTAACATTGGCTAAATTATTATAAAAACACTCTTTTTCTTTCAAAAGTTATCATAGTACTATTGAGTCATTGACTTTTTATGAACATTCCAAACTATCCTTGTAGTTGAAATCCGTTAGAATGTTAAAATGGATATAATGGCGACTTAAAACCACGCGATAGTGATTAGGACACTTGCTTGGATTGAGCTGGAAAGTGAGGCGTTTTGTTGCATGGATTTTTCATCCAGTATTCTTTATGAATTTTTGACAAGGATAGTTTTGAAATATTTATGGAAGTTCAAAGGTGAAATATTTGAAAGAATAGAGGTATTTTTGAAATAAAAGACACACAACAAACTTCAAGGATATTTTTTATACATATAATTTAGCCTTTAAAGCAGATCATGTTTCCAGATGCTAACCTAGACATCCAATAATGTTTCTGCTGAATAATTTCTATAATCTGATAAGTTAATCTGTAAGTTGTCCTGTAATGCATGGACAATCTACTACCATAAGAGTTATTAATAGAATGTTACTTAATTTTCAGCATCATTTCAAATGCTCGGATGCTCCTGGATATTTCAATGTAGGATCCATACATCTGAGTGCTGTAAAATATTAGTCGAGGTGCGCGTAAGCTGGTCTAAACAGTCACGGATATTAAAAAAAAAAAAAAAAAATCTATTTCGATCATTCAAGCCCTATGGTTTAAGAAGTTACTTGGATTTCTTGCATCCATTTTTATGATATTTGTTTACTAATGTTGTTCACATGGTAAAGTGGCTTAAGTTTCTCGAGTCATATTTTCTGATATACTCATATATATGCAGCCATCCAGCCCTGCCAAGTTCTGTGACGAATGTGGAGCTCCATATTTAAGAGAAACTTCCAAGTTCTGCTCAGAATGCGGTGTTAAGAGGTTAGGAATTTGATGTATTTGTGTGATGATTTGATGATTTATTAGTCCCCAAAAGCTCAAATGTTGAATTTAGTGCTCGTCAAGTTGGTGTATATTAAGTTTGCTTCACTCTTTGTACATAAAATTTAGATATCAAATATACGTACACATACATGATTCAATGTGCGGCTTTTTGGAAGTAGATTATGTATAAATTACTTTTGAATTGTTTCTCTTATTTTAAATTGACTCAATTATATTAAAAATTGACCAACTTTAAACAAATACGCTGGGTAAAATTTTAAAAATGACTACGTCAAAATTAAAGTAGTTTTTATTTCAATATGGTTAAACTTATACTGAAAATCTCACACCTCTCTTTAATATATATAGGCTTCTTATCTTCAATATGCTAATTTACAGATTAAATACTATTTTCTAATATGGTCAATTAAATTGATAGTATTTAGTCTACCCATTTTAAGTTTTTTTTTCTTCAAAAACCTGATTAGGTTTTTGTAAAATGAAATAAAATTGTAATTTTCATCATAATACAAATTATTTATCGGCATAGATTAAAGATAATCAACAGCAGCATATATGGTGGATTGAATAGTTTAACAATCTTATTCGTCGCTAACCCATCAAACGCCTTTAAAGTATTTCCACCATATGAATTCTTGATTTGTGTTCATTAATGGAAATGTGCTTAACTATGTCAATTGTTTGACTTTCTCGAAACTTATACATAAATTTTGAATCAGTTTGAGTTGAGCCGAGCATAAAACTCAACCCACAATCCAATCTAAAATTTCGATTCTCCAATATACTTACTCAACCCAACTCCTAGGTTTATATTGAATAATCTATATAACTAGGTTATTTATACACTAGTTTAAATATAAAGTTTATTTTCTTTTAATTCAACCACATTTAAAGTGTGAGATTGAACCTACTTCCTAAGTATGCCACTTGAATACCCTTTTGGCCTAATTCAATTTGATAAATTGATATGCCAATTTCTCCGATGGGATATGGGCATATTGCGTAAATTTAAGATATAGGTTAATTTATTTATTGAATTCTATAGGCTTATACTGTTAAATTAAAAATAAATAAATGCAACATTTATTTTATTAGGTGGAGGTTTGAATGCTTCCAACTAAAATTAACAAAATTTAGGTGAACATTTTGAGTTATACACCATCTCACATTGGGCTAAGTTTTATCTCGAATATCAAAAGTTTTGTAATATTATTAGGAGTCTATATGATTTGAGGTGGGATGGATAGCTAATCTTTGTCAATAAGTCTAACTTTATATATTACAACAACTCAACCATTATATCTTTTGATTGAATTTTTAAGTTGTGTTAATCTTCATTTTTCTCTTTAAAACTCAATCCTTATATCTCATGTTACATATTACTAATATGTATTCTTGGTCAATATGTTAAGAAATTTGTCTTTATCAATTTAATCATACAAACATATATTACTTATAATTTGAGTTGAATTGAGTTGAATAAATAAAAAATTGAACTGCAAAAACGGGCTCCAAAAGCTGTACTGTTCATTTGTTCTCGAAATTACCGTCTACCAAACCCAACCAAACCTACCATAAACCCCTCTCTCTTTCATCACTTTCATCGTCGCCATAGCTATGAGCTCCACATTTGCTGCCATGTCTTCACCCTCTTCTTCTCTTTCATCCATCTTCAATTTCCATTCATCTAAATCAAAACCAGTCCCACTTCCCAATCTCCTTTTGGCCGCTCCCCTCTCTCGCAGTTCCGTTTCTGTTCATCGTTTTAGGGTTAGGGCTTCCTCCGTTCCCGTTCCCACAAACCACCACCCCGTTGTTCAATGCCTCAAGGACTACGCCAGAGCTGCGATTCTCATCGGTGCAGCCGCCACCATGGTTGGGAGATTCTCGCATTTCCCTGCCAGAGCGGAGTTGACGGCGGCGGTAGCGGAGGAGGATCAGCGGACTGTTCGGCAATCCTCGCCGTTGAATGATTTCCTCGAATCCAATTCCGAAGCTGTTGAGGCGCTCAAATCGCTTCTCCAGCAGAAGCTTGAAAACGGCGAGGATGAAGAAGCGATGAAGATCTTGAGTCAATTGGTGTCTGCTCAGCCGTCGGTCACCGAGTGGAATTTTCTGATGGCTAGATTGCTCGGCGAAATGGGCAAAACGAAAGATGCACGGGGCGTTTTCGAAGAGATTTTGGCTGTGAATCCATTGTCTTATGAAGCTTTGTTTGAAAACGCGTTGTTGATGGATCGTTGTGGGGAAGGGGAGGCTGTGCTTTTGCGATTAGAACAGGCTTTGAGAATTGCTGAAGATGAAAACAAAGTGAAGGAGGCCAGGGATGTGAAGTTGATAATGGCTCAAATACAATTCTTGCAGAAGAATGTAGAGGAGGCTTTAAAGAGTTATAAGGAATTGGTGAAGGAGGATCCTAGTGATTTCAGGCCTTACTTTTGTCTAGGAATGATCTACAGCTTGCTTGATAAGAATGTAGAGGCTAAAGAGCAATTTGCTAAGTACCGGGAACTTTCACCAAAGAAATTTGAGGTTGATGGGTACTTAAGAACTGCATTGTCAAGGATGAAAATCTTTGGATCAGATGAGAAATGAAGTTTCTTCACACTGATCAGAGATGAGTAAGTGAATGCAAGGTGATACTTTTTTTGTCTGACTGACTTTTGTTATTTAGGCCATTTTACTCTTAGTTTGATCTGCCATCTGCTTGTAGTTCATTTGCGGGATGAAATAGGAGTAAATTGAATCTTATGAGGACAGGGTTTTCCCTTTCTTTAAGCATAAATTTTTCTGATTTATGCAGTTGTTTTGTTGGAATAAATGCAGAAAGACGATTAGTAGTTTTTTAACTTGTTGAAATTTGATGACCTATGTACCTTCGAATAATTATATCTATAATACGTTTGCATTGCTACATTGTTCTTTTACTTCCTTAGGATGTAATGCATAGATTCTTCGCTTCATCGTGAAAAGAAACAAAGGAAAGAATAATATATATCTTGAGAGAATGGCTAATCTTTCTTAACTGGTAGTTGTGAAGGAAGAATTGTGGGAAGAGTGTACTTGTTCAGAGGCTTAGATCCGATTTAGTGATGGATTTGGTCTCTGACTCTCTTTTGATCTTAGTTGATCGTCCAAAGATTTGAACAAATTTGGATGCGTTTTAAAAGGGGTTCATTTTTATTTTGATATCCATGTCTTCGAGTTCGGACTAGCTTCCACACACATCAACTATTCTCATGGGACAAACCACCTGATCGTAAAACATTTGGTTGTTTAGGAAACTAATAGATAATTATATTAGGTAGGTTACCACCATAAATTGAATGCATAACCTCTTAGTTCCTACTTCGCCAATCCACCCATGATGATTTATTTTCTTTTCAAATGTGATGAATAAAAAATTGGCCGTGCTGCTAGTTTGATAGTTCTAATAGATGATTTGAGAAGCCAACAAAAGCGATAGCTCAATAGCATCAATGAACATCCAATGATCATGAGGTTATGGGTTTAAATTCCCCCACTCCCAATTGTTGTAATCTCAAAAAAATAGATGATTTGAGAAAGATGGTTGCACGAGCGCTACAATCCTTGTTTATATATTTATTGTGACTCTCCTGTGATCTTAGTTGATATGAGATGTCTGAGCTTTTGGTTTTGAAGTTAGAACAAAAAAGCACTACATTGTAAAAGGAAGGAAATGGTGGTGGCTGATGGCTGATTTGACTTTGATACTTCTATTATATGTAAGAAATCTTACTATAGACCCTCATCCTCTCTTTGAAGTTCCATGATGATAATTCCTATTGGAGGAGCTTTTGTAGTCCCCCACTTTTTGATAATCGCCTGTCGCTTAATTTTTATTTTATTTTATTATTATTCACTAATGTTAAACTAAACATAGGTCTTTCTAATCATTTATGGTTAAAAGTCATAGGTCAGTCAATAGGTTGGACTCACCTGTGACCTTAATTTATAGACACTTTTCATATTTCTATTTCTTCGATGTCTCTCGGTGTTTGGCCTAGAGACATGCGTAGTTATCTCAAATATAGTGGAGTAGAACTCCGATTTTTTGGTTTTCAATAAAAAAGGTCATAGGTTGGAAATTCTACTCCCAGTTGTTGAACTAAAAAAACTTGTCACCCTTTTCTTCGATTCTGATGGAAAACAAACTCTTAATTTGTTGAAGTCTTAATAATGTTGAGATCAGTTTTCAGTCTACCAAAGTTTTCTAAGGTATGGAATTGCCTTTAGAATTGGAAGTAAATAACAATCTAGAAGATAGAAAACTTCTTTTCTATTATAGAAGTTCAACGAGTTGAGATTGGAACTTGAACTTCTAACCTTGACATTAAGTGGTGACTTAACCATTGAGGTATGTTCATATTTGTTATTTTGATAGGAAAAAAAAAAAAAAAAACCTTAACTTAATATTTGCCTTTAGTGTGAAATTGTGATTAGTGGATAGTTTTGGAGCCTCTGTATAAATAATCACGTTTTCTAGGGCAAACTCTGTTTGTATTTGCAAGAATAAAAAAAGAAATCAAGGATCGACTTTTCTGCAAAAGTTATGGCATAATTGAAAAGTTCCATTCGGCAAAAAATGGGGAATATGAGGATTAAAGTAGATTACTCGGCAGTTTGAAGTTATGGCATAATTGAATTTGGGTTTTGTGTTCATGTACTTCGTTACTTTAAACAATGTCAAGTCTAGTTTGTATGTTAAAGTTTCTCCTTAATAACTATTGATTTTGTTTGTTTTAAAATGTAGCCTCTAATTACTACTTCCATTTACAAATTTCATCATTTTGTTATATATGATATATGCTTATGATTAAGAAGTTACGAATTCAAGTTCAAAATGAGGAGACCTAACATTTATCACATATATGAACTACTCCTATCATATAACTAATTAGTTTTGGTATCCAAGTTCATTAAACTAAAACGAGTATTTAGTCTGGTAGAATGAAATTGAAATCCGATTTAAGAATGACGAACTTACAGAAACACTATATTGAGAGGGAGTGTGTTGGGATCTTACATTAAAAAATTAAGGAGACGTTTTAATATTTATAAAATAGGAAATTACTCTTCTCATTATCAATTAGTTAAGTGTAAACCAATACTACATTCAATACATCCACTCCTCTGCTATTTGAATTAAAAAAACAAATCATGTTTTGCAAATTAAAAAAAAGATACTTTTCAAAAAGTAGTTTTTGTCTTTGGAATTTTGCTAAGAATCCAAAGTAGTGTTTGTTTGTCGAATTTATGGAGGATTTAAAATGAGTATTTATCAACTACTAAAAAAATTACGTCCAAATGAGTTATTTGTAACTACTCAAAACTAGGGATGCACAAATAACCCAACAACTCGAGAAACCTGAACCATCCCAACCCAATTTGACGGGTTGGGTTTGGTTAAATACATAAATGGGTTGGGTTTGGTTCAAAATCATGAAATTTTCTTGGGTTGGGTTGGATCAAGAGTTGATCTAAAATTAATCCAACCCAACCCGACCAACCCGAATTTATTATTTAATTTAAAGAATATTTTTTTTACCTATAACATAATTATTATGTTATTTAATTATTTATATTATATGTATATGCATATTTATTTTATTTAATTATTATTGCTAGACTTTTTTTTTTTTTTAATATTTTTGAACTTTAAACCTATTGATGAGGTTTTGAAGCTAAGTAAACTTGAATTTCGCATCTAGAATAAGAATCTGCTTATGCTAGTGTTCGTCCTAAGTTTCTAGGAATCAAAAAATGGGTGTTATAGATTGTTTATTGAGTACATTACTTATCATGGTGAGCTTCTTTAATTTTATGTCAGTTGCAAATTTATGAACCCGATAACCCAATCCGAAAATAAATGGTTGGGTTGGGTTGAGTTGTGTCTTTAATTGGGTTGAGTTGGGTTGAAAATCATTCCAACCCATGTTCACCACTACTCAAAACAACTCTTCATTTTTACTATTAAAAATAATTCTTTATTTTTAACCATTCATTTCTAATTATTTATTTATAACTACTCAAAATAACTGTCTGTTTCTAATTATTC
>JBBMKA010000030.1:2923402-2936897 GCA_037833695.1 Sechiopsis laciniata
AAAAGTTGCATTCTTTCCTTAGTAAGGTTATTGCAGCAATTTTCAGGTTTTGGAAAACCTTAAAGAAGGAAAGATCGGATTTGGAGCTGCTCAAAACTTCCGAACTTCAATCTTAAAGACAATTTATGACTGCCCTTTCCTCAATGTACATTTAAAGGTATGGCTGGAAGCTTGTAAGTGAAATTGGATATTTTAAACTGCAAAAGAAAAGCACGGTCATTTGAATGCTCTTTTTTCTTTTAATTATAAGTTTTGAATCTTTGTTAGCTAGTAAATTGGAATTTGATCTCCATGCTTATTTGTGTACAAATGCATTAGAAGTATAGCTCAAATTATGCTATTATGCATCTGTATACATTGATTTCTTAAAAATATTAAACTCAAAATATAGAAGTTATAACAATTATCAACACAAAGGTTGCAGTTTGTTGCAAGTTTTCCTTGAACTATTTTCCATTTGTATGCACAATATCACTCTTACTCATCATCATTTGTAAGACCCTAAGTTATTGGATCGAAAATTTGTGATTAGCAATTATCAGAATTTGATGACCTCTTCAATTGAAGAACCCCAATGAGCATACGAGTAAGGTCAAGGATTTTTTAGGTATGAAAAGGTGAGAGTACGCATGCTTACCGGCTTCATATTATTAATACATTTAAAAGTCGCATCTCTTCTATTTTCCAAATGGAGATTTCATAATAGAAATTAATGGTATTTTTGTCTTTAAAGTATTGCTTTTATATCTTTAGTATTATTAACTTCGAAAGCCTTTGGTAGGGCATTATAAACCTTGTTCTCCATTGTTGCTATCATAATATTGTTCATTCATACCGTTCCATGTTTTACTAGGATTTAAAAGGCGTGGTTTTGTGCATCGTGGCAAGCTCGGCTATTCTTGATGACAATGATAAAAGTACCTTGTTGAGAACTTTCCGTGAAGTTACTGCATATACAGGAAAAATTATATTATCTGTAATTCAAGATCTAAATCTGGAGCCCAACTTTCTCATGACTACCGTCCTTATTGTTGGGTAATATATTTATTACAAGTTTTTTTTTTTTTTTTTTCTCAAATCACTTGTCAGAATTTGTTGAATCTTGGAATTTGTGATATTATATATATTGGATGTACACAGTGTTTTAAGGCTCACACAGGCTCGCGCTTAGGTGCGCGTAGCTCAATGCGAAAGGTGCTAGATCTTCCCTTGCGCCTTGAGTGTCTCAAGTAAAAAGGGGCATACCTTCCCAAGTTAATTGTAAAAAAAAAAAAAGTTTACAAACCCTAAATGCAAAAATAAATTGCATTTAGGTTTTTTTCTTTGTTCTTTATTTACTAAAATATAACGTTTACAAAAAAAAAGCAATTTCAACTACAATGGGCGGAATGCTGAATTAAAACCTACTCTATTGTTTATGGATTGAAATTTATAATAACTGTCGGATGAATTTCAGTCCAACTGAGCAGCAATCTCCCAAAAGTAGTAGCATTTTATCTAGATTGGCCCAGCATTTCCCTTTGGTTTTTAAGCTTTTATGGAAACCTCAAAAGCCATTGGAGGAAGCTGAAGAAAGTGATATACTCGAAGATGCAAATCCTTCCAATGTAAGCGAGTCATCGGACCCTGATGTGGTCACAACTAAAATTGCTTTAGAGGGCGTGAATGAAAATTTTTATCATGGCAAGGAACCTGAAAATCTCCAGACAACATTCAACTGTAGTGATTTGTACAGCTCAAGGTAAAGTTCATTTCTTCTGATCTGGCTCAGTTTCTAATCTTCCCCTTTACTTGCTTGTTTGTACCTGAATATTTTGATACATTTTGGGAAACAAATGACAGTGATTTTGAACAACCAGAGGCTGGACTGTTAGAGAATGATGTGAATTCTTTCCCTTTTAACAATGCAATTAGTAGAGGTTAGCATTATGAAATTTCTTGTTTACTCTATTAGTTAGCTTTCAAAAACAATTCTTGTGCCCTAAACATTTATCTTGTGCACATCTTATATTACTCGTACGGTCGTACCTATCTAAACTTAAATGCATCTCGTAGGCGCTTCTTTTCGCAGAGACCCTCTCCACAAATGGAATTTGGGTCCAGGACATAAGATTGCTCAGCAGTGGGCCAGAGAAAGAGCTGCTGATACTGAATTGGCTGCTTCACTTGACAATATAAGCATATTTGAGCTCCCAGTTGGGGTTAGACCTTCAGAAGAGCTAAAAGATAAAGCCACTCCAAATCCGGAGATGAACTATGAGAAAAATTCTAAAGCTTCAGTTACTCCTTCAAGATTTTCTTCTAGGAATTCATTGACTGATGCAAGTTTAGAAGTGATCAAGGAATTTTACGATACATCATCTACATTTTTGAAAGGGAAATCTGCGGACATTTCTAAGAAGCAAGGACTTTTATCTGTTCGTGCAGCATCGATGCTGGTGAAAGTTCTTAGCTAATAGAAGTTTGTTATTACCAAAATTTGACCGTTAATTATTTTCTGAATCTGAACATTTGAATCACAACGGTTACATTTATTCAGGAAGCGGAGCGAGATTCACCTAAAAAGTGGAGTCCTGTAATGGAACTGCAATACAGAGGTGGCATGTACAGGGGGCGCTGCCAAGGAGGGCTTCCCGAAGGCAAGGTAATATTCCTGATATAGAAAACAAGTGCAAACTTAATTTTAATTTTTATTTTCTACCAATCTGTATGGGAAGTGTCCGAGTGCTTATATTAGTATAATTATACTTTTGTAAGTATATATATATTTTGCTGGAGTAAATGAAATAGATATTTTGATTCTCTCAAACCTTTAGCATGACGTTATTATGGCATAAGGTCAGTGTTTTAAGAAGTCCTTAAAGGCTCACTTCCGGCTCAAAAAGGGTCTAGGCTCAATGTTGGCGCACGGCACACAAAGGCATTGAATTGAGCACGAATAGATTACTTTATAACTAATAGAATATATGCTCCAATTTGGTGGAGTGTTAAGAGTTGTTACATTAGTATAATTATACTTTTGTTAATACATTAATTATGCATGCTAATTATTGTCCTTTTACTCTCTCCTAGTTAGGTTAACATTGAACACTTGTATAGCTGCTATCTCAAATGAATGGAATTGATATTTTTGCTTTAGCATTGACAGAAGAATTGAACGGTGCTTTAAAAAAAAATGTACAGGGGCGTCTAATTGTTAAAGATGGGAGCATATATGATGGTATGTGGCGGTATGGTATGAGATCAGGTCAGGGTACAGTCTACTTTAACAATGGAGATATGTTTCAGGGATCATGGAGGGATGATGTCATGCATGGAAAGGTTTATTTCTGCTCTTCCTTTTGTTTGTTTCGCTCCAAGCTAACCTGAAAGGAGGAGTTGTCTTGCACTATATAAAAATATGGATTAAGCTCCTAGAAAATGGTCTCTTGGTCGGACTGGATGTAGTGTTCCCATTTATTGTAACTCAAACTTTGACGATTGCTTCTCCCAATTTCATTTTTTACTCATTGAAAATATGACGTGTCACTTTGTTAGAAACAGGCAACTTTCTCTAACTGCAAGAAATCTAGTGAAAATAATATATCTTTAGTTGTATAATAATTATATGTGAAGGATAAACCTTTGCAAAAAATAGTTATTCTATAAGAAGAGTCGAAGTACATGTAATCTGGTATAAATATTTATGAATATATTTATTATTATTTTTTTAAATAAAGTACATTTTGACGTAATTTTTCTTTGTAAATAAGAGTACTAACATATTCCTGTGTTGTTATTGTTGTGTTAGGGTTGGTTTTATTTCCATACAGGGGATCGGTGGTTTGCAAATTTCTGGAAGGGAAAGGCTTATGGAGAAGGTCGTTTTTACTCGAAGTCGGGCAATGTTTTATTTGGTCATTTCCAAGGTGGATGGCGACATGGCGACTTTCTTTGCATTAATGTTGATGGTTCAAGGTTAGTACTTCTCATTCTGTGCCTTTCTATACAATAATTTTACGCTTACTTTTTCTTAATTCCTTGTACATACATTTCAGATATATAGAAGTTTGGTATGAAGGTTATCTTGTGGGACGTGAAACGTTGGACTCTGGTGCTGATCCTGCATAAACAAATATCCCCTTTAAGATGATTGTGAGATCCTAGTTTCTGAATCAATTCACCCGTGTCGCCTTTTCCTCCGATTCTAGATATCGAATTCCTTGGCACTATCATAGAAATAATGTATATGTGTGCATCAATCCAATTGATTTCCTCGTCTCTTTAGAAGAATGAGAGAATATTGTTGTGTTTTATCCCCAATATTTATGTGTATTAGTAGTTAGTTGTATATGGTTTTAGCTTCTTTAGTGAACTCTATATATGTAACATAATTAAGGGATCATGTCTACCGTTAAAAAGATATATCCTTTCATTATAATCTAAGGAAACTTCACATATCTGAAAAGCTCAGCTCTATAGTTTGACCATACCGTTAGGTGAAATTGATCAATAGCACTTTTCTAGCTTCAGGCTTTTGTGATTTAATTTCCTTTTAACTCCAAATTTTGTTGAACTTGCAAAATTTTATTGGATGTAAATTTACAGAAACTAGCAAATGAAGAGCACAGCCTTGTATCACGGGTGTATTTAACATTTATAGAAACTTGCAAAAGATGATGAGCAAATATGCATCACTCCAGGTTTATAGAATTCATCAGTTCTTTTCTTGGAGAATCGTAGCGACATAATTCACACTGGAAAAATAAGAAATATAGGAATAAATATAAAAATTGAAATCCGAGAATACAGAAACATATCTAATTAAAGGGCAAAATTCATGAAGTTTAAGAGCTAGAACTGATACCAAAACTGCAGTTCTGAGGAACTCTCCAAGCTGAAATTGATAATCTCTTGAGATATGGTGGCTTTGACATGTATCGTTTCCAGTCCTCGAGCATAATTTTAAGATCATGAAGTTTATTGCCCATTCCAATACAGCAGTTTGCATGCATGGTTAATACACGATTCAAATCTTTGCTGGGTTGACAGAACCCACCGAAATAAGCAGTATCCAAGAACCTAATCTTCAGCCCAATGTCATCGATGAAAGGATCGTATTTGATCTTATTAAAAACATCTTGATCATGGTATTCTGGATAAGTTTCCCGAGATGAGTACCAATACTTGTAAAACTCAATTGACCGATTATTGGACTTCACATAGTTAAACCCTCCATTCGGTCTGTTGTGTAAATTATCAGGGCTGCCCAGGTATTGATCACAAGCAATCTGGAAATCTGCATCCATATGAAAGAATGGGAATGGATCCCTGAACCACATAACATCAGCATCCTGAAGGAAGAAACAAAAATAAGGGAATCAAAATAGATACGAAAATAAAAACTGAAAATATTATATTTTCATCAAGGTATCGATACACATGAGCATGGGAATTGCCATTCTTCAACACTAAAATGAGTAATTCGTAAACGGCAAGAGTGGTGAAAGTATAAGAGACGTTGACCCGCTAAACAGAAGATTGGAAACTACAAAAGCTTATGAAAGGCACGTCCTGCTACCGGAAACAGAAATTTGACTACTTTTTGTCATCAGAATACACTTGATGCTGCTGAGGTACTACTCTTGTTGACAGAAATTTGACTACTGAAATGAATAAGGGAGAAAATGGTGGGCCTTCTATGTTTCTCAATATGGGAGTTGGGAGTTACTGCTGATAGTGGAGGAGGAGGAAGACAACCAAGTGGGCAATGAATTGACCCTAATACCTTATCTTAAATCAACCTAGGCTCAGTGGAGACATTTGATTGATTGATAAAGAAATTTCCCCTATCTAAAAGAAACCACCCAAGCGTGTTTAGGAATTTTAACCCGATTCCCTTCTGTAGCTCGTGCTTTCATAGTGGAGGAGCAAGATAGCGAAGAGGTCACTGGAGTGACCTGAAATTCCTAATTTAGGTTGGACTTATGGAACGTAGGTGATATATAATTAAATAGAGGAGTTTTTCCTTCCCTGGAAGCCTCTCCCTGAATTCCCCGAAGAAACTGAGTTTCAAAAGAGAACAAGTTCATCCATTGGGAAATGGACTTCTTAACGAGAAAAAGATACATTCAAATGCAGTTTGATACCTATTGGCCATGCCATATAGTTGCGAAGCACAAACACTTGGTTTTAATATTGTGCATGCAGTTCAACACTTTAGATCGAGACACTCTGTTATACTTTAAATGAGTTGACCCTACCACATTCGAGGTGTATCATATATTTATGTGGTTCTTTATTGTATACCATATATATATTTTTAATTATAAAATTCTGAAAAGATTCCTACACAAGGCGAACTCTAAATCTGCTCACTAGTAATATAAAAAAATTACTGAACCATAGCAATTGACTGAACACCAATTATCGATTAACTAGCCCATTGTTTTTTCATCCTTCCTGAGCAGAACAATAGAGATACTATTTAGTTTCAGAAAAACATTTTTCATTTCTTACACAATAACATGTTCATGCTAGTGTCAATATGAACATAACTTAATGAGTAAAATATCTATTTTCTTTAGGTTCAAGGTTCAATTTCTCACCCAGCATTTATTGTACTAAATAACACATGATATCATTCTTCAAAACTAAAACATTTTTTTTTAATTATTGATGTCAATAAAAGCCGAGTAAGAAATTATGTTAAGGTGAAAGAAGCGAGTATTATACCGTGAATACAAAGTTGTACCCCATCTCAAGAACAGTTCGCAGAAAATCAATCCTTCTCCACATCATCTTCAAGTAATCAGGTGTCATAAAAAATGCCTCTGAATGAAAATCCACTCCTTCAGTAACAAGAGCAAAGCAATGGATATGGGTAGCCAAGCAGCGAACAAATGCCTTTTTATCCAATGCAATAATAACCAAATGATTTAAGAGTTGGCGTGTTCGATTTCCAATTTTGAAGCTCTCGAGAAAGAGATCAATGACTGAATTTGGAGATGCCCATGCTTCATTTAAAGTAGTTAAAATAACAGTTCTGTCTTCTGTCGCAGCATTCTTTAAGACCTTGTCCAGTCCAAACTCAGCAGCTTCCTATAATCAGCCAAAAGAGGCACTATAAGTATAAATTGAAGCACAAAAGATGCCAACAAGCATAATAGTTTATAAGCAAGTTGTAATTAAATAAGAAATGTATATGTTTGTTACTCTGGAAGGCAAATTCATGTTCCAAAACAACAGTACCCTTTTTTTCTCTTCAGAGATTCACAACATAACATCATATCCTTAGCTACGTGGAAAATCAAACAACTCTTAATTAAAAAAAAATTTAAAAAATTTAAAAAATAAAAAAAAAGAAGAAGAAAGAAAATGGACCATTCATAAGTTCTTTCGATCTAAAATGCTAAAATTTGAACTAGGAAAACAAATAGAGCTTCGAAGATAAACGATTATACACAGCCTAAATGCAATACGAAATTATCTGACCAAAAGTACTTGACAAATTATTTTTTTATTTTTTTATTTTTGGAAACTGGAAAATTAGAGCTTTACTTCACTATATCTGGGGTCTCCACGGCCGTCTCTAGGCCACAAACACATTCGACTATTCGGAACCGACAACCGAGAATTGCCCTTCAGCATTAACACTTTCGCTAACACAGACCCAGAAGAAAACAAAATAAACAGATTTGAAGGTTGAAATTGAAAGACGAAAACAAAATCAGCTCTGCGCTCATGTTGGAAGGAGAGAACAAACAGAGTGCAGCCATGTAAGCAGAATAAAGAGATAATTGAAAGGTCAAAAGATCAGTAAATTTCATCTAGAACAAACAGAGTGCAGCCATGTACAAATCGTTCTGTATTTTCAAGCGTCATCAAAAAAAAAAAAAAAAAAAAAAACCTAATCAATAACGAATAATGATTTCCATATTTGCGTTAATTACACCCATCTATCATCATCATCATCATGGCAGCGAATGAAATCGAAAACAAACGATAAACAAGAAACTCGAATGATCGATAAACAGAAACCAAAAGAACAAAAAACACAAAAACCAATGAATAAAGAAATTACCGATGCAGTAGGCTGGTGGTGATGAGGGAGGTGGGAAGGAAGGAAGGGAAAAAGAGGAGGTGAATCGGAGAAAGTAGTAGAGAAGGAGACGAAGAGAGGGAAGTAGCGAAGGGAGTCGACTTCTCTGAAAATGACAAGGCACGACAGACAAATGGCAGCCATTAGCAGAATGATCTGAACACTACGGCGGAATGGGAAGAAGGAGGAGTGGCTAAACATCCCGGAAACCTAACCAATTACAACCGCCGATATCACCAACCGATCATACACCACCGCCTAGGGCTCAAGATCTCAGAGTGGAGTGCAAGAGAGAAAGAGTTGCCAAATAAACAGAATTTTTGTGACAATATAGGCCACTGCCGCCATTAATGGAACTGGATTCTCTCTGCTCAAGTTTTTCCAAATTCATTACCATATAAAACTAATACCTACCATCATATCATACCCTACTTTAACTATATATATATATATCACTTTCTTTCTATAATCTTTTTTTTTTTTTTTTTTTTTTGTCATACCAATGGCGTGGGAGCTACCTTATTAGCTCGTCCCAATCCTATTACATTCCATCATACTACTAAAAAGCTGACTAAAATAGTTGAAATTCATTCTCTGCTATATAATTTTTTTAACTTTTATGATTATTGCCAACAAACCAATAATTCAAACATTACTGTTAAGAAAAACAACAAAATTCTTATAATAATTCTACCAATATTCCCCGTTTGAGGATTTGACAGTTCTACATGTACATAAGCCTAAAATATATATATATATTTATAAAAAAATAGAATCAAAGTGTCACCTAATATGAATATAATATTATTGTAGCATACATTAGATCTTTTTTTTTTAAATGTGTATTGTCCTCTTTGGAGTTTAAGCTTTAATTCTCTCCCTAAGTATTTAACCTTTTCATAAATATTAATTTTATCAATATTTTATCAACATTTTCATAAAATTTAAATTGAAGATATTTTTATCGTAATCAGTTAGTTGATGATAATAATAATAATCAATCCAAAAAAAAAAAAAAAAAAAAATCCAATATAAAAACGTACTGATTTTAAGAATAATTAAAGAAGTACTAAAAACTAAGTTAGAAAGTGTCATAATATATTATTATGAGTGTGTTGTTGCCAATATTAAATTGGCCTAGAGGCATTTGTGGGAAAAGAATAGAAGTATGAATTAGCTCAAATTCTATATTAGTCCCCTACCCAAGATCAACCCCAAATCATTAATCAACTTCATGTCCCTATTAAATAAACCACTTCATTAGTATTTCTTTAAACAAGTGTTCCTTTCATTTAAAAACACTGCCCAAGAAAAGTTCTCAAACACATCTTAAAATAATAACCAACAAACAACAATAATAAATTAACAAAGCAACAAAGAAGGTTGATAATCTAATACTTTTTTAAGCACATAACGTCAAATTGGAAGTAAAAAGATTGAATTTAAAGTTGAAAGGAAAAGAGACATGGGTGGGTGCCTTTTATAATGTATATACAGTAGACCAGAATAATATGATTCAGGATCAAATGGCCTTTTTTCTGGGTTACAGAACAGCAGCATCATCATCAACTTCAACCTTAAGAAGCCTTCTTCGGGTGGTAGCGTTTGGCACAGACAATGTAAACCAACAAATTCAAGAAGCTGAGTCCAGCCAACAGCCAGAAGAACAAATCCAAATGGCCCTCATTCAAGTTATCTGGTATCCACCCAGGCTGCCCATTTCTTGTTGTCAAGTAAGTTACAATGGTTAAAATGAAGGAACTGAGGTAATTCCCCAATGCATTTGTTAACAGAGACAATGCACTGCACAAACTCCTCATGGCATCAGGAGATTGATCATAGAAAAACTCCAGCTGCCCAATGAATGTGAATACTTCTGCTGCACCTAGCAAGAAATATTGTGGTATTTGCCACAATATGCTCAGTGGTACAGCCTCTGGTTTATGCACCAAATCCAGTTCTCTTGCAAGGTCCAGTCGTTTGATCTCTACCACGGCTGCTGCTGACATGCAAAATACCGATATGAACAGGCCAATACCCATTCGCTGTATTTCGGTGAATCCTCTCTCCTCTCCTGTCAGTTTCTTTGCTATAGGGACTATGAATCTATCATACACAGGAACCCAAAAAATGACACTTACGACATCGAAGGTCGAGAGAGAGGCTGGAGGGATGCGGAATGAACCGATGGTCTTGTCCAGCATTGTCCCTTGCTCCACGAATAATGTGGACATTTGGGCGTATACGGCTGAGAAGACGATTCCAGTAGCCCATATTGGGAACATCCGGATAAGAATCTTAAACTCCTCAACCTGTGTTACGCTGCAAAGCCTCCATGGATTGGAGAAGTCCCCAGTTTTCAACTCGGCATCGGAGATGACAGCCGCTTTATCAAGGCATCTGCAGCACAAGTAAATTTTGGACCAAGTTTCTTCTGGGAATAATAATTCATTTTCTATGCAAGTATAGTCACACAAAGTCGTAGTTCTCTTGTAATTCAATCGTAATCAAGTTTTCAGTTTTCACAGCATGTGTAAAAGTTCATTAAATTGCAGGATTTACTAAAGACAAAATGATGCTGTATCTTACAAGGGTCTATAAAGAAAGTAGTTAATGTAAATTTCAGTGGTAATGGTGCAAAGTTAAGAGTGCAAGCTATCCAACCAGATTTCCATTTTAATTTCAGAGATTATTAGAAATCAAATTTTGACGAATGATAGACTTCCCCGCCATCATAAGAAGTTGATCTAATAAAGGAATAAAACTATATATATTGTACAGCAGCTATGAAATTATATCTTACGTAGTGAAAAATGTTACCTTAGTTCATCACTGTGTTCCAGCTTACGACTTCCTTCAATGGCAGAACTTTTGTCTTGCACCTCATACAGAAGGTTACTGTCACCAGGAACCCTAAGATTTCGTTTATGAAAGGATGCAACCAAAACTTGGCACATTCTCGTAATTGGGCTTCCTCCCGGTTTCTGAAATCTGTAGAGCTTTGTGCCAGAAAAGAAACTTATAATAGCAAGGCCCATAAATAATGCAGGGATGCCAAATCCTAGACCCCAGCCAGCATTGTCTTGTATCCAAACCAGCAAACTACTTGATATAAGAGCACCAATATTGATAGAAAAGTAAAACCAGTTGAAAAATGAGCCCTTTTTAACCCTTTCAGCAGGATCAGTATCATCAAACTGATCAGCTCCGAAGGATGAAACACATGGTTTGATTCCACCTGTTCCAAGGGCAATCAAATATAGTCCAAGGAAAAATACAAAATATTGAGCAGCAGAAGCTGGAGGGCACATAAACCCAACGCATTCAGCAGGCTTTAGAGCAGCAACCGACGCTGAGAGAGTTAATGTACACATTCCCTGTAAAAAAAACTACATCATTAGCTGCACTCTTGTAGAGGAGCTGGTGTATGCTATGCAACAAAATAGAGTAAGCTGATCCACAAATGACTTCTCTAAGTTAATTTCCTCAAATATTACTTAATAAATTGTCTATTATAGGAGGCAACCATTTTGTCTTCCAACATTCTTAGATTTTAAACTTAAACATTGCGTGATTTGGCAAGACAGAGAAACAAGAGAATAAGATCTTAATTCAAAAGAACTTTGAGGAAGAGTATTCTAATCTATGCAAATGTTTACATTTCCTATCAAAAAAAAAAAAAATCTATGCTGGGAAGGGGGAGTATCCACATCAAATGAAAACATACAATGAAGTAAATTGTTGAAAAGGCAGCAATGGTCCAATATCTTCCCCAGTAAGCATCTGCCAAAACAGCTCCAAGAAGGGGTGTAAGATAACAAGTTCCTTGCCAAGTAGTGACATTTCTAGCAGCTTCAACATTTCCTTGATGTAGTTTATTTGTAAGATAAGTGACAAGGTTAGTTGAAATCCCATAGTAGGCCAATCGCTCACAGCATTCATTCCCTGTATTACAAATAAGTGGATTAAAATGTCAAGTAAAGAATTAAAGAAAATGAACTTCTCAAGGATTGAAATACAAGGTGGGAAACGTTTAAAATTATGAATAATGTATCACATTTGCATCTCCAAATGAGAAGAAAATAAAGACTTGTAAAGTTCAAGTTTAAATTGTTAAGTCCACTAATTTATACTAATTTTACCAAAGCACAGAAAAAAAAATCACCTAGAATGAATGGGCATGCTTTCCAGTTTCCAGTATTTTGCTTGAGAACAAGATTCCCATGGAAGTCAACTGAGCCATCACCAGTATATAGTTCATTGCTTTCATTCTACAGAAGGAAACGAAAACGTAAGCATTCGTAGGAGTAGAATCGGCAGTGTAGAATAGACAACATGACAACCCTTATATGTTTTCTGTATGAAAAATATGAACATGGCATATGTAGCGTGGCGTGTTAAGATAAAAAAAAAAAAGTAACTAAAATGCCTTCATAATACATATGTCATTATAATGTCTATATATCATACATGTCAATCATGAGTAGGACTAGAAACTCATCAGCATATTCACTCCTTCAGTCCTAGAATGAGCAGTCCAAAAATAGTTAATGCTTGTACCAACAGATGAGGAGGCAGACATGCGTTATATTTTGTTCTTATCCCAAAATTTGTACACTGGGATCTATTTGTCCCAATTTCTTTCTCCTTCACCCTAACAATGACCAATCCGCCACATATCTGGAGAAATTCCCCGAATTGAACTTAACCAAGATTAAGAACACTATGGTTTAACACACAATATCCACAAGATAAAACTCAAAACACTGTAGGTTAGAGCTACTATGAACTCAAGTAATGGGTACAAGTATACTTGCACAATTAGCATCTCATATGTGCATACGGATCATACCAATAAGTAACCACCCAGATTATCAATTGTAACTCAATCTCAGAGAAAAGAATAAACCCCCAATTCCAAATAAATTAAACACTTCAATACTATCAAGACTTGGTTGTATATATCAACAATAGCAGTAGCTCAAGCGCCACATTCTTGTGCTTTAAATAAAAAAATTGACTGTAAATAACGAAATAAACAGCTTCAATAATCCTTATCACAAAAGAAGACGCAAATTTCAGACCCAGTTGAGTTCATGAGAATTGATTATTATACTTTTTCTTAGTGGGCGTCGGTAGAGAAGTGCTGAAATTGCGTAATCACGTAAACAATTAATTCATTATCCATGTTTGATTACATGTATCTTCAAGATCTTCGTCTAAAAACACTAACGAAAGAGGGGGAAAAGTGTTAAATCAAGGATTGCAGTGTATATATCATTTGACCATTTCAGAATCGAAAACAGTTGAAGTGATTTACATCCTTAGACCATTTCAAAATCGAAAACAGTTGTGTTCATAAAATTCGGAGGAGCCCAACAGAAAGAGAGAAAGAGATTAGACCTGTAAGAGACC
>JBBMKA010000030.1:2938545-2956940 GCA_037833695.1 Sechiopsis laciniata
CAATCATTAAGATTTCTAAGAAAAAAGTCTTTTTAACACAAGTTTGTAAGAATTATTTTACACCTGAAAAATCTTGTACTAATAAAGATATATTCTTTAATTTATTGTCGGTATTAGATTATATTTGCATCCCGACCATGGATTAGTTTAAAGTAAAGGGAATGGACGGCTGTGATCATGGGTGGGTGCAGCAACATGATAGTGTAGTGGATGAGAAAAGGGGCCCATGTGTTGGATACTGTCTTCAGTTTGGTTTTGAAAAAAATAAGCTTTGACCTTTGACGAAGAAGACAAGCAATTGTTTTGATATTTTCTCTTCTTCTTAGAAAAAGAAAAAAAAAAGAAAAAAAAAAACCATTAAACAAAGGCCAAAGGTTCGTATATATTATTTATGGCTAAATTATAAATAAATAAAAAAACAACCTTAAATTTTGGGTTTGTTTAAAAAATACTTCTAAATTTTGAATTTTTTTAAAAAATATTCATGAATATATATATATATATATATATATATATAATTACCATATCTTTAAATTTTGTTAGAAATCCTAAAGTTTCATTTAAAAAATAATGTCTAAAAGATAAGTCAAAGAAATTGCATGAATAGTTCAATTTTGAAATATATATATTTATAGTAGAAAAATAGGTGAATCCCTATAAATTAATCAAAATACACACTTAAAACCAAGTGAACTAATTGCTTTCAATTATTTCAACTAATTAAAAACAATAAGTTCCGTTTATTGAAAGTAATTAAGCTCAATTGAATAAAAGTAATTAAGGTCAATTAGTTCAACTAATTGAAAACAATAAATTCAGTTGATTGAAAGTAATTAAGTTCAGTTGATTGAAAATAACTTAGTTCTCTGATTGAAAGCATATAAGTTTAGCCATTAAAAAAATGCCAATTCTAAATATGAAAAAATACACAAAAATCTACTTTAAATATATTATAGAAAAATGTTCTCATTAAAATAACCGTAGTAAAAGTTGCTATATATACCAATTTTCTTTTAAAAATAACCCTAAATAACAAATATTAAAAAAGATATATTAGACGTTTAAAAAACGGCAAAAAGAAAAATATCATCAACGTTATTTTTTTTAACGAAAATGTTAAAATTTTATTTCGATAATACCTTCGACATTTAATTATATTAGTAAAAGACAATTTTTCGTCTGTAGTTCTAAATTATGAATGATTTCTATGTTAATTAGTTGCTTAATTAATTTATTCATATATTTATCTTCGGATTGTTTTTTATATGTTTTATCATTCATACTTTTTTATGTAATACTTTTTTATACATAAAAAAATATTTGAATGTTAGCTCAAACTAATTAAATTTTTTTTATTGGTTGCACTAATAGTTGGAACACACTTTAAATTTTCAAATGGAATCTTATATGAATAATTGTCAGGAAGAAATTCATAATTTTTTTTAACCACTTTCACAAATGAATTCTTAGTTTTGATGAAATGATAAACAAAAAATAGAAATTTAGAAGCCGTAGGTAAATCATACTTATTTTTCATTACAGAGTATGACATCATCGAAAAATATTGGTTATGATTGTTTTATGCATCAATTTCAAATCAATTAATAGTTATTCGGTGTACAATAATTAAATTATTATATAATATAAAATTTTATCTCAAAATAAATTAAGAATAAATAAGAGTAGTTAGTCTATTTTATAAACGCTAAAATATCTCTTTGAAATTCTCAACAAAAATATCACTATAAAATGCACAATAAAAATTAAAGGCTTGTTATTGATCGTGTGCCATTGTGACTGGCCTTATGATTTGAGAGAGAAGAGGATAGTTATTATTATTATTTTTAATTCTACAATAATTAAATGTGATGAATTTGAACATATCATCTTTTAGTTATTGAAAATATATTAATGTCGTTGAGTTACAATTTTTTTTTTTTACAATTGTCACTAGCTACGTTCGATTAAAAGATACTTTTTAATCGTGCATATATAGTGGTCCATTACATTACTATAAATTATAATTGAGAGAGATAGGTCCTATTTTTTTTTATCACTTTTTCTTTTTACTCCCAAAATTTCCTTTTTCTGTTACTAGCCTTGTTAGGTTCAGACCAAAAAACACTGTTGTCTCTGACAATGTTTGAGAAATGACCACAGACCAAAATATTTTCATTAAATTCAAATTAATTACTGCAGCCTTAAACTATGCTAAGTACAAATTCATTAACCCCTCCTTCCCTTCTCTCTCTCAATCATTATATTACATACACATTTTTGTCCCTCCCTTCTCTCCTTTCTCTCTCTTCTCTATACAATTCAAAGTGGCAAAGCCAATTTAAAAGCAACCTAAAATAGTTCAAGTAAATTGTGATAATGTCTGGGTTAGCACATTTGATTAATTAACCTTTGGTTCTAATGATAGTGATGGTGCCTCTCCTTCCTTGAGTGTGGATTTTGGTTAGGGCTACCACAGCTTTTCCCGAGAGACCCGGTCCGTCTGCTGACACGCACGGTCGACATGCGAATGCCCCGACCGGGTGTCGGACCGGGCGTGTTGGTGGCATTAGAATCTTTTGGTTTATGTCGTTTATGGTCATATCCCCCTCTATACCTCCTGGCTTTACCAAGGCAAATGGATATATCACCTTCCTCTTCTTTGTTTTCTTCGTCTCACTTTCACCTGGTCAATTAAAAAAAAGGACTTAATTAATATCTTTTTTTAAGAAAATGAAACAATTTTATATTTAACTTTGATTTGAACTTTCAAATGACTAAAACTTAAATTTTGTTTTTATGATAAATTTAAAAATCATTGTCATCAAAATTAATTTAATAATATTAATGAATTTAAGACAATAAATTACAAAATAGGAGCATATTTCTAACTGTATACAGAAAAAGATGATGGATAGTGATTTTTAAAGAAAATTTAATTAGAGGTTAATTTAATTTTTTTTTTTGAAAATACAAGATTATAATTTATTTTTATTATTTTTTTAGAATGAAATACAAGATAAAAGTTTAGTAAATTTAGTTATCAAAATAATATTTTAATCTTTTACAATAATATACTGTTGCAATTTTGAATTTTGAAAATGGTAGAATGTAATGTACAGACACTAACTTTAAATTCTTAACCTTTTCATATAAATATTTTTAACCTACAATAATTAAGTCAAATTGGCTTTTAGTATTACTTTTGAAACAAAACTTGAAAATTCAAAAACAACACAAAAAAATGATCAGAAAATCATTCTGGAGGCCCATAGAACAAATATGCATATAAAAACAAAAATACCCCACCAAAAAATCGTCTTTTTGTTTATAATTACTTGTACAAAATGCCCATATCTTTATCTTTCAATCCAAATTGTCTTAACTTCAGCTAAAATTCAGAGAAAATAAATTATTTTTTTAAAAAAAAAATACCTGTTGAAATGGGCAGCTTGAATTCTTTATCAGCTAAGAACTCAGAAGAGGAAAAAGAAGAAGAATTTGGATAATGAAACTGTTCATAATAATAATTATTTGGAGTCGAAAGCGCTTCCAATTCTGGCGTTTTCATTTCTTCCACAGACAGATCTGTATTGGTTTCTTCACTGATCCTGCTTTTTGGCGAAGCGCTTATCAATTCATCTGCTTTTCAAACATAAAAACAAATAATTAAACAAAAAGTCGACTCATTTAATTCAAAACCTCGCTTGAAAACCATTTAATTTTTAAAATCTAACATTATATTTTAACAAAGCAAGTCAATCCTAATCAAAATTCATAAATCAAAATAAATATTTGAAAATGATTTTTTTAAAACTTTTAAATTTTAGTTTAATTTTGAAAAAATGTAAATAGCAAAAAAATGAAAATCATACCTTCAAATGGTAGTTACAGACTTAAATTCTAAAAATATACAAAAGAAATATATAAAATGATTTTCTAACTGACCTAAATTTCTCCGTGAATAATAATTACGAAAATTATGCAAAAATACTCGTAATTAATTATTAAAAAAAACACCCACCTGTGGAAATCGAATGATCGTAATAATAATAATTATTATTATTATGATTGAAATCATCAATTTGGTTGGTCCAATCGAAATTCTGAACAGCATCTCCTTCCCACGTGCAATACGAGCTGTGTGCGTGTGGGAATTCCAATTGAAGAAGATGGTGATCGAAACGGCGTCGTTTGGAAGTGAATTCAACCAACGCATCTTCCAAATAACCGGTGGAAATCGCCGGCGAGAACGGCGGGTCCACGGCGGCGCCGCCGTCCATAAGTGCAAAAGCCATCGGCGAGGAATTGAAGAAAGAAAGAGAGTGAAGTTCAGTAACACTAGTCATGTTTTTGTAATTAGTGAAACTGAAACTGCCATTTGGGGTTTTCAAAATTGTTGCTATATAAATATTTAAAAAGGATGAAAAAAAGAAAAAAGAAAAAAAAAAGAAAAAGAAAAAGGGAGAAAGAGAAAGAGATAGGTAGATTGATAGAGAGAGAGAGAGAGAGAGAGAATTTGATGATTTTAGAAAAGGTCAGTCAACGGCAAGAATGAAGAAAAATTTGTTAAGGAGTATTGGGATTCGGAATATATGGGATGTTACTTTCTTTTTTGTTTGAATTTATATGTTTCTTTTAATTTGTTTCAAATATTTTAGCTATAATTAAAATATGGATCAAATTTCCTTTATCTAAATCATATCAAATTTTATTTTTATTCTTTTCGATCAATTTTACTAGATTCAAATCATCAATTTAATTTAAGCGAATCAGTTTTTATCATATTTGAATTCTTTCTAAAATTTTGATATCTAATTTTTTTTTTATTATTCATAAAAAAACCTTTTATGTAAAAAATATAATTTAAGCTCTATAATTAAATAAGATATAAAAATAATTTATGTTTACTTTCAAAAAAAAAGTTAGGTTATTTGTAATGAAATTTAAGTATGTTAAGACAATTATTTGGGTGTCAATAATGTAATTATTTTTGTCAAATTAATTCATTAACATACAAGGTCATTATTGACATATTGATAGTTAAATTATGTGTATTTAATTTAACAGTAATTATGAATTGGCTATGTTTAAATTTCAACAATAAAAATTAAGTTCTATTTTTTAAAATCATAGGTATCAAATTCTATTTTTTTTAAAATTATATAAACTAAATTCTAAAATTTGAAATCATAAAATGATTTATTTTTAAATTATAGGGGTCAAATTTATAATTTATTAAAAAAAAAGGAAAAAGGAAAAGAAAAAAATGTGGGAGACTAAATAATTGCATATGTGATGATTTAATGTTTGCTGCATGTAAAGCAATGTGTGATTTATGTATGGAAAGGACACTGACTTGGCCTCCTCAAAGCATACACAATTCAAATTTCAGCTTTTCCTTTTTGTTTTTCCTCCTTCTCATTGTTGCCAAACACCCCCATTTATCCTTTTTTGTTTTTCAACTTAAGTAATATGAAAATATAGCCTCCCTACTTATCAGCATAATTTTTGGTTGGGACTATAATCTATATTCAAGACCTAAAAATGTGTTAAAAAAAGTTATAAGACAAAAGCATGGGTTTAGATTAAATTAGTAGACCTACTTGAATGCTCATTTATTAGATAAATCTAAACTTTATTATACTTATAGGTGATAGGATCTAATTATCATGAAGTGATTTAATTATTAAGAGTGTTTTGAAGAACTCAAACGTAACAAGTTTAATTCACAGTAACAACTTATTTATGAATTAGTTTTATACAAATTTCTTTAAAATCAAAATATCATAGAGTCATATATTATGTCTCATAATAATAGTTGAAAGATACATACAAGTTAATTCGGACGGTCACACATATCAAAAAAATTAAATTTAAATTGTATATGTGTATGTATGTCATGCGTTGAATTCATGATAGTTACCTACTTATGAATTAATTTTTTACGATTTTTGTTTTTTGTTTGATATCCAAATATTGTAAGAACATGGCAATAACATTAGTCGAGGTATGTGCAAGTTCATATCTACGTTTTTTTAGTGGGATCCAAGGTGTGACATGTTGTGGGGTCCATGATGGTGGGTGAGAAGGAGGAAGATTTTCTATGGTGGTGGTATGGGACCCACTTTATTTATTTAAAAAAATGGATTTTAATTTTGGTAGTGTGATGATGATGGGAGTTTGAATGGTGGAGAGTTATTTGTCTTGACTTGAGGACAATAAAGGCATTGTATTTCGTGAGGAGATTGATTGATGCATAATCGGACGGTAGAGGGGCATGGAATTTGTGGTGTTTTGTGCCAAATGGACAATCAGACGGTGGGGAGAGTGCCAATTTGGACATGGGCTTTGAGGGCTGGGCTGGGCCAGAATGTCCAGTTTAAGCAAATACATTTTTACCATTTTATTTTAGCCTAATGTATGATGAAACTAATTAAAGAAATCACTGATTTTTTAATTTATTTTGATTGGTATGTTGCTCAAACAAGTACTACTCAGACTGATATCAGGTATAGAAATGCTATTGAAGTTATTTTATTTTTAGCTATATATCTTTGATAAATATATATCTTTAATATTAAACTTATAAATTTCAAGTGAATTAATTATATTTTATATCTTAACAAAATCACAATAATTTAAACCAATAATATATGAATTCTAAAATTTCAAAATAAAAATAATAGATAATTAAATTTGAAAGAATGTAGAATTAAAATTTATGATTATAAAACGTAGTCTTATTGTTAAAAACACATGGTGTGTGTGTATTTATATATATATTTAGGGGAAATGAAATTTGATTGTATAGTCTCATGATTATTAGGTTATTATAAATAATTTTTAAGAGTTTTGATCTTGTTAGTGAATGTATATATATAACGCCTCGTTTGCTATTATTTGATTATTTGTTGTTTATTTTTAAAATTTAAGTTTACTATTACTTTTTTGAAATATAAGTTTACCATTACTACTTCAACATATAGTTTTTATTACTCTAATATCTACATTTTACTTTTATATTTAAAAAAAAGCAATTACAATTTGAAAGTTAAAAAAGAAAAAAAAAAAAAATCAAAATACCTGCTTTGTTTATAAATTTTAGTTAGAATTCACACGATGGAATTATATATATAAAGATTTTGAGTAAAATACCAACTTAAATTAAAAAAAAAAAGAAAAGAAAAGAAAAGAAAAAAAGATTATGATTATAGTAAAAATAATAATTATTTTTTGAGATACAATATTTATTGATTTAATATATATGGAAAATAAAACTTGGCATGACTAGGTTAACTAAAACGTTTTTTCTTTTTTTTGAAAATAGGTTAACTAAAATCTAAACCTTGGCCTGCCCCATTTTTTGATGACTACATTTAATTCTTAATTGCCTTCCATTTTTACCCTTACATCTGTCCCTATGATACATGCAAACAAATCTTTTTGGAACCACCTTCCAATTCAACAAAAATAAGGTTTCAGTTTTGTTTTTAAAACCTAGAAGCACAAACAACAAACTTAAATTATTTTTGTTAGGGTAATTTTATTTAAATATTTATATTACAACACCAGCTATTGACTTTATTTAATTATTCTTTGATTTCGAATATTACAATTCTGATTATTGTAGATTTTCTTAGCTGATTATCATGAATCTAAATAATAATTAATTGATAAAAAAGTTCTAGATTTAAAATTAAGGGTATAAGTGGCCCATTTAATAATCATTTAGATCCTCTTTGATAATTATTTAGTTTTTTATTTTGGGTTTTTTAAATTTAAGCTTTTTTTTTTTCATATTTCTTAAGATGTGCTTAATCTTTCCTACAATGTATCTAATTTTTCTTAAAAAAGTATGTAAATGCTAATCAGATTTCAAAAACAAAATCAAAATTTTGGAAGTTACTTTTTTTTTTTCCAAATTTTGGTTTGATTTCTATAAATATAAGTAAGATATAAATATCCATATAGAAAAAACATATGGTATAATAATTGTTGTAGGTTTAAATTTCAAAAACCAAAAATAAAAAATAAAATATTTATCAAGCTGGGTCTTAGTTTTTTGTTTTTTAAATTTAAGCTTATTTTTATTCAAATTTTTTATATTGTGTTCCATCTTTCTTACAATTAATCTATTTTATTTTTTCTTAAGAAAGTATAGGAACTTTAGCCAGATTTCAAAAATAAAAACAAACTTTTAAAAGTTTTTTTTTAATTTCTAAATTTTAGTTTGATTTTTTAAAATATAGGTAAGATATATACATTCAAGTAGAAAAAAATATACGTTCCTACAAAAACGAAAAAATATATAGTAAAATAGTTGTTGTAGACTTAAATTTTAAAAATGAAAAACTAAAAACAAAATGATTATCAAACAAAACATTAATTAATCTATTGCCGTATAAATGGATTACGTTAATTTATTGCCATGGTTGATAAAAATTTAATCATTTACCACATTTACCCTTTATTTAATCGTTTGAAATAAAAAGTTTTGGAAATTCAGGCCCATAGACAGCTGGACTAGCCCTTTTTTTTAGTTCTTTTTCTTTTCGATAATCATTTCTTGGCAAAACAATTTGGGGGAAAAACTAATGTCCATCATTAACGTTAATTCGGGAAGTTTCAATTCTGTTTCAATGATTTTTTTTTTGACAGAATTCTATTTCAATGATTTAAACTTATTTAATGAAACATTATTTTATCTAAAGATTTTGATTGCTTGTTAATTTAGTTAATTGATTTTAATTTAATTTAATTTTTAAAATTTATTATATTTCAAAGCAGTAATATTTTTTGTAGGATTTGTTGTCTCACTTTCCAAATTAAATGAAAAAACAATATTTTAATTTAGTTTTATAATAATAATAATTATTATTAGTTTAACATTAAGTAGATTGTAAACTTGTGACCTTATTAATATGAGTATACATTTAGTTCGTAATATTATTGTTCGGGTTGTTATATACATTTAAAATTTAAAATTTAATTCTTAATACTTCATTAAATCTCATATGTATATGTAACAATAATCATATTGATCAAATTTGAAAATTTAAACATATAGGAATCACATGAAAATTAAATCATATGCAGAAAATTTTGGTTGTCAATTTAATCAAACAAGACATTCATATTCATGGGTGGGTTTTTTCTTTTTTGTTTTCAAATAATAAACTGGTTCGTTCTCGTAACAAAAAAAATCAATTGATATAAATGTCTTTTTATATTAAGAAGTTAATGAACTAAAACTTTTAACTTTCAATTTTTTGAATTCAAAAAAAGAAAAAGGAAAAGAAAAAGAAAACACACACAATAGTTTCCTCTTGTTTTTTTTTAAAAAATATTTATGATTTGGAATCATAATTATGGCATAACTTGTTGAAATTATTAGCACAAAAAGTAATCATAAAAAAGTGTCGTTTTTCTGTCAAAATAAAATTAAAAATAAAAAAGTGTCGTTAGACTTTTGAAATCATAGCTATTTTATTGTTCCAAAGAAATCATAGTTAACATCTTTAAATTATAATTTTCTTAAAGCGACTTTTTTTTTAAAATGTAATTGATAATTTTATAAACTTATCGACTTTATTAAAAAAAAAAAAAGACAATAAGCTTATCTGCTTTTCTGAAACCAAATCTAATAATTATTATTATTATTTTTATGTTATGAGAAACATTTTCCTTATTTTAATATCATATATGTTATAATATTGAAAATGAACAAATTCACTAGATCATGTCAGGAAACTATTTTTCCTTAATCTAATGCATCACTAGGGGTTTAGCTCTATAATTTCAAAATCTTCCTTTTCCAATATAATCATTTTTTTTTTTTTTGCCTTTTATTTCTCTCCTATGACCATGTCACAAATACCTCCAAAGCTACTATCCACACTTGTGTATTGCCCAACCTTTTCTAAATCAATCCTTGTTTGAGATTCCTTTGATAAATGACCACTCTATAATAACAAGGGCAAAAATGGAATCCCAAACAAGAAATTACAAGCTCTTCTTGCTGCTCCACATGTTCCTCATAATGAGGAACCAACTTCCTTTGTCATGACACATTATAAGTATGAGGAATGGTGTAATGCCATGTATGAAGAGTTTTTAGCTCTCTAGAAACAAGGAACTTGGGAACTTGTTTCATGACCTAAAGGGCCAGAATGATGAAGACTAAACTTGTAGCACTAGGAGGACGACATTGATTTTGAGGAGACTTTTAGCCTTGTTGTAAAATGTAAACCATTCATATACTATTCTACCTAGCTACACAATATAATTGGCCTTTAAGATAGATGAATGTGATAAAAAATGTATTCCTACCTGAAATGTTAAAAGAGGAAGTTTGCATAGCCGAACCACAAGATTTTGTGGACACTTTGACAATCTCAATCTTGTACGTCGTCTAAAAAAGTTTTGATATGGCCTCAAACTAGATCATCTGACTTGGTTTGAACGTTTACTACTCACCTACTTACTCTTGACTTTGAGACATTTCAAGTTAAATATAGTCTCTTATTCTATATACAAGAACCAATTATATCTTTTTGCTGTTATATAATGATGATCATATTCTTGATCTCAAATGCGAATTTATCATCTTAAACAACGATATGAAATGTGTTGATGATCTTTTTCTTGATCTCAAATGGGAATTTGAGATCATTGACCTTGATGAACTCAAATATTTTTTTAAGACTAGAAGTAACTAGAGTAGTTTGAGGAAAAAACCAAATTTGTCAAGCTAAGTACACCTTGGATCTTCTAATTAAAGCAAACATGCTTGGTTGTAAGACTTGCTTGACTTTTGGTCCTATGTCAAAGATTATTAAAAACTTCTGATGATCTAAAGCTTTATCGAAGCATAGTCAACTTCCTTGAATACTTGACTTTTACACGCCTTGAGACATAACCTTTGGTGTGAACAAAGCTTGTCAATGCTTGCATGGTCCTAATAAGAGAAAATTGAAATACTTATGCAAGCTATACTCCTACCCTTGGTTTGAAGTTTTTGAGGGGCAATTCCACCATACAAGCATATTGTGATGCTAACTCGATTGGAGACTCCATTGATCGATGGTCCACAAATGGTTCATCGTATTCCTAGGCTACAATCCTATTTCTTAGCATTAATTCTTTATTGCACACAACTCAACAGAAGTTGAATATCGTTCCATTGCATCCACAACCTCCCACCTATATTGGATTCGAAAAATCCATTGTGATTTCAAGATTTCCATTATGCATGTTCTTACCCTGTAGTGTGATAACATCTCTACCATCTCCTTTGCAAACGACCAATTGTTTCATGCTCACGCGAAACATATAGAACTTAACTATCCACAAAGACGATCAAATCAACTTCATATCAATTGTTGATCAATTTGGCGATTTCTTCCTCAAGCCTCTTAGCCACTCTCGATTCGTGTTATTGTGTAGCAAACTTCAGCGAAATGTGCCTTTAGTTTGAGGGGAAATATTAATCAATAAAATGCATTTAGAGTATGTTAGTTACATCAGTTGTTATGTATTCATGATTAATTAGTTAGGTAGTTAGTTATTATTTTGAGTTCAACTATATATAGATCCACTTCATCATAGCATTCATTCTTAATAATTATCAAATCCCATCTCATGAAAGATTATTCACATTAATATGTCATATTTGGAAACAAATTTTTATTGAATGCTGACACAAGTTCGTAATACATCTACTCCTTCCTCGTTTGTTTATACTAAAAAGAGCTTCATTTTTTTTTCTTTCCTTACATTCCAAATAAAAGAAATAAATAATGTTAATTTGAACATATTCTAACATTACTATCACATGGAATATTCGATCACGCCTTCCCAAATTTTACCATCTAAAAGAAAAGATGGTAATAGTTTGAACTAAAAAAAATAAACGAAAAAAATGAAGAATAGAATGAAAATTAATGGAATCTCGATTCCGTTTAGCGCTGTTTTTTTTTAATTTGAAGGAAAAACGCGAGCGGAGGATGCGGGCGGCGGAGGAGAATTCCGGCCGGCGGCGGAGCAGAGGCAGAAAAAGAAGAGCTTTTTAATTACACGGCGGAGAACTTGACCGCGTTTGGAGATCCACCGAGAAGCTGCGGCGGCGGTGACGGCGGCGGCGGCCATTTAGAGAGAGAAACAGAGTAAGAAAAAAAGGAAAGGAAGAGGAAAGTGGGTTAGAGAGAAAGAGAGGGTAAATGTGTCACTAAGTTATAAAAGCGACGTTGGACTTCAACGCGTTACTTCCCTACGCGTTTTGGCTTGCAATACCAAAGACTTGTTCCTCACGCTCAACTCCTTTTTTTTTTTTTTAAACCAAATAACCTTCATTTAAAAATTGAGATAAAGTTCTTTTCAAAAAAAAAAAAAAAAATTGAGATGAAGTCTACAACATCACTCCCTTACAAAAAAAGTCCAAGCAAGGGAGATTATTATATCCCAACCTAAATTTTGGTGTCACTATCAATCCACAACTCGAACTAAAATCAACACAAATTATAAAAAAAAAAAAAACAAAGTAACACGTTGTTACAATTAGAATTTATTAAAAAAAAAAAAAAAAACCTTGAGAAGGGAATTTCTTGCACCAAAAAAGAAATAGCTGATAATCTAAGGCAATAGTCCCACAACTAAATGTAAATGCACTAAGGGTGTGTTTGTTTTTTTTTGTAAAAAAGAGTGGAGTAGGGTGGAAGAGAATGAAGTAGTTAATAATAGTTTGAAGTGGTTAACTACTCGTTTGAAGATTGAGACTAATAATAGTGAAGTAATCAACTAGTTGTTTGAGAATTAGAATTAGTAGTGGTTGAGTAATAAATTTGATGTAAAGTTTAATAAAATTTAATGTAAAATTTGATAGAGAGATTAAAGAGTAGTTAAAAGTGGTTGTTTACAACAAACAACAAACGAGGAGTTGTTGAGGAGTGGACATGTCCAAAAAACAAACATACCCAAGTATTAAATTTAAGAAATTTAAGACAACAAGAGCACTAACTCAACGGCATCAGTGTAGACCCATAAAATATAAGGTCATTGGTTCAAATCCTTCCTAATTGTTGCAATCTCAAAAAAAAGTATTAAATTTTGAAATAGTTTGGAGATTAACTTAGGAATACAAATCCACCAAAGTAACTATATACTTTGCGGCTCTCACCTGAAAGGAAATGAAGATTATCCATAAAAACGAACATCCAATTATTTTGGTTGATTAAAGCAATGGTGTTGTGTTCTTCCTGTGTAATATATACATGAATATCTAATGATTTTTTTTTTTTTTAATAATTAACTATCCAGTTGAAGAGTTAAAAAAAATTATGTAATTGAAAATTGATAGTCGCATGAGAAGTAAACTACAAGAAAATTTTAACATGAAACATTACTAAATTAAATTGATTTTTTATTAAAAAAAATTAAATAAAAAATAATATCCCCAAGAATTTGATCTCTCAAAATATAACCGTGAATTTTGTGAGAATGAGAATTAAATTAAGTGGAAAAGATGAGGACGAAAAAGTTATCTAAAGATTGTCTAATAAATTTTCAAAGTTTTGTTTAAAATAAAATGTCCATATGATTAGAGGGTTATTGAATTTTTAAAGGACTATAGGGGTTACTAAATATATTTAACTTGAGCAATATTTGGAAGAGTCATTTACAACTCAAATTACATCACTATATATGGGAGTAATATGAAATAATTTTAGAAAAAGTGGAAAGTGTAAAAAAAAAACAAAAAAAAAAAAAACTGTAGGATGCTTTTGGCCTAAATGCTTTAGCTAAGAGACACATAATGAACGTTCTTTAAAAAGTATAACCAAACATTAAAGTGGTTCATTCTTTCACAAAAAAAAAAAAAAAAGCATTCAATTGATCATTTAAAAAAAAACAAATAAAAATAATTTAACTGACATAAATATGAGTACATAATTAAGTTGTTATAGATTTGAATCTCGATTGTTGAACTAAAAAAAATGGCTATGACTTCTATCTGTCAGACTTAACCATTAGAGCCTAACGAATCAAAGAAAAGCTAATATGAAAACTAATAACATGAATATAAAGTGAAATATTGACTTCGGAGTGACATACACACAATTAACTGGCACATGCAAGAGTTCAACTTTTCATATTCCATGATCTGATATAGGTTCTCTAACCCTAAGACAATTCCATTTTTGGAAAAATCCCAATAACAAGCGATTATTTCTTTCAAGTCACCCTAAAAGTGAGGCTAGGAAAAAAAATACCTCTAAAAAGTTCAGTTTGTTTGAGAAATTCTTGAGAAGATGCCTCATTAACCATTGGTGTTTCTACATGGCACTGCAAAATGTTCAATGTTGATTCCAAGTGTTGGCTTGCCTTCTTTCTCAAAGAAGAAAATAAGACAAAGTTTTAATATCATATGCTCAAGGTCAAGCTACATCCAGCACCGACCTCATGATAGGAATTATTTCCTGTAGGTCTGCTAAGCTGATGTAGCGAACACGAACGCAAACGCGAACTTACAACTTACTAACCCAACCTTCGCCCCGCTATCGAATACATGGTTTTATTTTCTTTTGTTATATTGTTTACCATATGAAACAACAGACAGTCTAATTTACAAAGAAAAGGAAAAAGAACAGTACCTAGTACGATGAACTTCTGAATTCATGGAACCTGGTGAAACGAAAGCACACTTGGTGAGTCAATTCTGACTATGATATCATCCTCAGCACCCGATTCCTCACTTGAATCATCCCTTGAATTAATCTCAATACGAACCGGTTTTTCTCGTGCGGGTTGAACAGTGCTTATTGGCAACTTTCTTGCATCAAGCCTCTTTTTCATTGTAGCAGCTCCGTCTGATTTGACAGATGGAAGGGGTGCACATTTATAAGAAGGAATTGCAGGATTTGACCGGCTAAGTGATGGTTCAGCAGTATTTCCTGGAAAACTCTTAGTTCGCTGACGAATATCGACCTTGCAGAAAGACATGATGAAATACAAATCAAAAGGTAAGCATACACTTGAGCTATGCTCTTGTTGGCGACACTACTCGAGGGTTTATTTATAAAGTGAAATCTGATATGTTAGTCGATATAATTAAAAATATCTCAAGCCATCAACTTAAGTTTTTGGATTGATGAGTGATTATGTTTCTAATAAGATCCAGAATCTAGATTGATATCAAAAGGAAAAGAACTACAAGATAAACTAAGATTTAATAAGTCTTGGAACCTCCTATCTCAAGAGAATACTCTTTTTGAGCCCACAAGAATTCACTCAATATTTGGATGTCCCATCACTACTAATCCTCTCCTATTTATAACTTTAAGTCTCTAACTTACTCCCCAAGTAATTGTTAACATACCCTTATATTATTCCTTATTCCCCTGAGGCCCAATCCTATTAGTTTCAATATGGTATCAGAGCAGGAGATCTTAAGTTTGAACTCCAGTTAAATCGTTTCCTCAATTAATATTAATTTTCACTTGTTGGATATTTCTCAAATTTTAGGTTGATTGGCGAGGAGGGTATTAATTGATATAATTAAATTCATCACAACCCATCAACTTAAACTTTTGGATTGATTGGTGATTTAACATATTTCAACGTGATATATATATATATATATATATATATATATATATATTAAAACTGAACATACCATGCTACCGTATATGCTTAGCTGCATTGCCTTTGCAGACAAGATATCAGCTGGACGCTCAGATTTCTGCCTCTGTGATGGTCTAGGCTTGGATAAAAGTTCAGGCCAACTCATAAGATCAGAGTGATCTCTGCTCAGAGATCTCTGAGGATGATCGACGGGATGTATAGATGACGATGACCGATTAAGAATGTTATCTGATTGAAGGGCAGCCATGTCAAAAATGATGACTCTTGATCTTGATGCAACTTCATAACGGGAGCCTTCAGGAGAAAAACTTGCACCACTCATCCCTGTAAGAATCAATCAATTGCAAGTCTTAAAATTTGTTTTCTTCTCATCAGCACATGAAAAATTCAGGATATGCATCCTCTGTAAGCAACACAAAGAGTTATGCCAGGATCTAAGTAACTGTATCAAGTGCTTCACTATTATTATACTACCAAAAAAAAATCATATAATTTGATTACCTGAGTTTTGCATATTGTGGAAGATTTGATTCCCGTGTTCAGAGAGCAACACAGCGGGTGATGCTATCAGTTCCTGGAATCCCTTACTTCTGATAAATCCTTCTAATAAAATGCCAATAGAATGGCGTGGAATTTCTATTGTTTCTCCTTCTATATACGTAGTCATTACCGACCTTTCAACAACAAGAACCCTTAGATCTCTCATTTCCATTTTCTCAAATACTTGCGGAAACAAAAGTTTGGCAAGAACAATGGAGCTTTCCTGCAAGCAAACTCAACCAAAATAAGCACTGGCAATTCTACTTGTTGAATTATGTTAAACCACTCATCAATCCAAAAGGTTAAGTTGATGGATTGGGGTAAATTTAATTATATCAACCAACACTCCTCCTCAATTGTGGGCTTTGAAATTTGAGAAATGCCCTACAAGTGGAATTTAATTTTAATTGGGGAGGAAACGACTTGGCAAGGATTCGAACTCATGACCTCCTGCTCTGATACCATGTTGAAAGATGATTTTTTCCTTAAAAAGTTTGATTGGATTTTTTTTTTTTTTTTTTTTTCTAAAAGAGAAAGAAGATGATGAAGTAGGAAAAAGTTTTTAGAAAAAGAGGAAGAAGGTGATGGAAAAAGTGAAAGAGAAGAGAAAAGGTTTACCCAGGTCAAAAGAAAAAAATTGAGGTTCTGATACCATGTTGAATTATATTAAACCACCATTCAATCCAAAAGCCTAAACTGATGGATTGGGATAAATTTAATTATATCAACCAACACTACTGATACATGACAACCTAATAAATATGATTAACATGTTTGCCCCTTGGACACAATGGCTTCAAGTCCTGTTATTAAACAGCAGAATATTTGAATGGATGGAGTCTTATTCACCATTCAACATTGGATAGGCAGTCAGGATACGTAACAACAGTACTAGAAATAACAAAGCTTATGATCAATGGTAATACCTGCCACAAGAAGTCTTCAACTGTAGGATCCGATCTAAGTATCGAAAGAAACTTGTCACGTTCAATAAAAAGAGAGAGAACAACAGAATCTGTTATCATATCGCAGATGCATGGCTTCCCAGTAAGCAATTCATATAGACCCAAAGTACTTCCATGAGTAAATGTGGGGTGCAAGGAGAAATTGTTTCTCATGGTTCTATTTTCCCACTGGAACGAAGGAAAAAGAATCAAAAGAAACAAAGTAAGAGTAAGTTAAAACTTGTGCGTTCTAGCGCGGAAATGCAATAGACACGACAGGATAAAATAAAAATCCTCTTACCTTGACCACTCCGTTGGATATAAGCCAAACACCAGTAAGCTTTGAGCCTTCCCTGTAAAGTGTCACACCACGTAGTTTCATCACTTCTTTTGTTGAAACTTCAAGTGCTTCACGCACTAGAGAAGGAAGTGCCCCAAGAAATGGATGTGCATTAATTAAGTTGCGTATTTTTGGAACCTTTACCAGTGGAGGATTTCTTAGAAGCCTTTTTAAATCAGTCTGCGATAAATAAAGTAGAACTTTATAAACAGGGATCAGTAACTGCAACAAGAAACGAGTGAGAGAAAGATAAGGAGAACCTGTACGGCATTATGAAGATGCAGCATCTCTTTCTCTTCCAATAAGCCAACTTTCTCTAGATTTTGGACATATTCAATTAAATGGTTAAGCACCGAATATGTAGCTTGTCTGGTTTTAACAACACGCAAAACCTGAAAAGAAATTTCCAAATGAGTATATTATAACAACTCGATGAGAAATTGCAAAAAAGGATAAGCAATGAAGAGTAATTACCAAAAGTGGCTAACACAAATAAAGAGAAATTTATCCATGACAATGACCACTAACTACAACTGACCATAGCTTTCCCATGAAACCTCCATACCAAACTTACAGACCTGAGGAAATGTTTCACGAACATCTTCCAGAAATTTTTGTGCTTCTTCGCCTTCAGCCTCACTTTCATTAATAACAGTAGAAGCAATATCACTATCACCTGAAATATCATACAAATATGTGATTGCACGTCATGCTAAATGTAAACTTATAATAATATGATCATAAAAATTGATCATTTCTGTTGAAAGTTAGGAAGATTTTGTAAATATATTTGTTATTCTGTTATTTAGGTTGTTATTTTGTTAGGTTTGTTATTCTGTTATTTAGGTTAGTTTTTGAAGGAGAAAATCTAGGAATATTAGTTTATTAGGATGTATATTTATTCTTGTGTTTTGGAGGAATAAAATGAAGAA
>JBBMKA010000030.1:2975088-2993985 GCA_037833695.1 Sechiopsis laciniata
AAAACAACCCTAGTGGGCCTACTGGGCCTAAACCCAAAAAGCAGTAAAGATTACATATTTTACATATAATCCTAACAATTTCTACTTGTTAATCATTATCAATTTTCTAAGCCAACAAATGTCAGGGAGTGTTGGGTTGCTTGACTATCATAAAACGTTTTGAATGAACTTTGAGTTTCTATCATAAGTTGTTTTGAAAGCTTCTGAATCCACATCCTTTCACAGATTCCAAAAGCTAGTGCTTAATATTTAGAATATGCTACTACTTGATACAATTACTTGCTTTTTGCTTCTTCAAGTGACTAAGTTGTCCCAAACATAAGAACAATATCTAGTTGTAGATCTTCGATGAAACAATTCTGTAGCCCAACTATCATCAGTCTAAGGTTCTACCATTTGATTTTAGGGTTTTTTTAAACAACAACTCACGTCTTGGGTGTCTTTCAAGTATCTCAAAATTGTGTTAACAACCCTAAGATGATGTTAATTTGGATTGTTCATAAATGGTCTAACAATGCCAATTAAGTATTATGTGATAGATTGATCAACTTTACCATAAGTCTTTGGTACATACTTTTGTCAATTGGAATAGCCTTTTCATTTCGAGGTTAGACTAAATTTGGTTCCATAAGAGTTTCAGCAGGCTACACCCTAGATTTCGTGTCACCTTTACCATGTCTAGAATGTACTTCCATGAGAAATGACAATACCATCCTTGGATCTTGATACTTCCATTCCTATAAAGTATCTCAAATTCCTCAAAGTCCTTAATTTTTGTTGATGGAAATTTAAATTCTCTAAATTCTTCATTTAATAATGAACCCAACAATGGGTTTAAATAGAGTACAAGAGATGACCTAATCATAAAAGGAAAATATAATATCTAATCACAAAAAGAAAAAATGACCTAATCATAAAAGGAAAAGATTCTACCTAATTATAAAAGAAAAAGAGAAATTAATATTTAATCTAATCCTAAAAGGAATAAATAATTAAAAATGTGAAAATACAATTATATTAAAAATAACATAAACCAACGCTCCCCTCAAGCTGGATTGTATATGGAATACAATCCAAGATTGGAGTTAAATTAACAAGAGTTGGTCCTTGAATGATGATGCGCCAATTGGAATGATGATGATACTGATGCCAGGGCCAATTGGGAATACTGATGTCAGGACCAATTGGGAATACTGATGTTTGATGCTAGGACCAATTGGGAATACTGATGTTTGATGCTAAGACCAATTGGGAATACTGATACCAGGACCAATTGAGAATACTGATGTCAGAGCCAATTGTGAATACTGATGCTAGGGCCGCCAGAGCCAATCGGGAATGCTGTCAGGACCAATCGAGAATGCTGCCAGGACCAATCAGGAATGCTGGCCAGGACCAATCGGGAATGCTGGTCAGGGCCAATCGGGAATGATGCCAAAACCAATCGAGAATACTGGTCAGGACCAATCGAGAATGCTGATAAGGACCAATCGGGAATTCTGGTCAGAGCCAATTAGGAAAAGAGATGCTAGGGCCAACTGGGTAAGGAGATGCTAGGGTCAGCTAGGAAATGAGATGTCAGGGCCAACTGGGAAAGGAGATGTTAGGGCCAACTAGGAAAGGAGGAAATGCCAGAGCCAACTGGGAAATGAGATACCAGGGCCAGCTGGGAAAGGAGATGACAGGGCCAGCTGGGAAGGAGATGACAGAGCCAGCTGGGAAAAGAGATGACAAGGCTAGCTGGGAAAGGAGAATGGAGAAAAAAAAATTCATTTGAAGGAATTTGTAGAGAAAAAGAGTTTTGAAAAGAGGGTAGAAAATTGGTAGTGAGATTTTGGATTTTCTAGGATTTTATAAAATGAGAACATAGAGGTTTGAAGGAAGAAATTCTTAAAGGATTTGAAGGGGAAATAAGAAGATTTTGGAGAAAGATTTAGAAGAAAAAAAAAACACATAGAAAGATTTAGAAGAAAGCGATGATTTTGGAGAAAGATTTAGAAGAAAGCGATGATTTTGGAGATTTTTTTTGTTGGGAAAAAAAACGAAGAAGATTATGAAGAAGAAGGAAGTTTAGGAGGGGAAGAGAAGAGGTTTTGAGAGGATGATTTTTTTTTTCTAGGTTTTGAGATGAGGAAAAAGAAATAGAGATTTGAGGATTTTTTTTTTAATGTTTTTTTTTTTTAAAGAGAACGAAGATGATGAGGTAGGAAAAAAATTTTTGGAAAAAGAGAAAGAAGGTGATGAAAAAAAAGTGAGGGCGAGGACCAGAGGAAAAATTTATCTGGATCACAAGGAAAAATTTGATGTTCTGATACCATGTTGAAAGATGGAAATTCAAATTCTCTAAATTCTTCATTTAATAATGAACCCAACAATGGGTTTAAATAGAGTGCAAAAGATGACCTAATTATAAAAGAAAAATATAATATTTAATCATAAAAAGAAAAGATGACCTAATCATAAAAGGAAAAGATTCTACCTAATTATAAAAGAAAAAGAGAAAATAATATTTAATCTAATCCTAAAAGGAATAAATAATTAAAAAAATGTAAAAAAACAACTATACTAAAAATAACATAAACCAACAATTTTAAATTCAGCTACAAGCATATTTTTAAATTAACGGTTGCCCAATGGTGTAAGTGCTACCCTCTTTCATAACTATAGCTGCTCTATGCTCTTCACTAATTGGAATGTTTTGTTTTTGTTTTGTTATTTCTCGTTCACATGGTCTTCCCTTTTTTGTAATGCTTTATAATTTCAGGCATTGATTCTTATCCAAAAAAGAAACAGTTGAGTAGGTAGCGTTTTCTTTTGGCCTCCACAGCATTAAATCCCTGAGGGGCAGGGAAAAGATGAAAACTTTATCGAGACATTTAATATCCAGCACGCAATTTGCTTTTTGTGTACAATTTTGTCCTTGGTTGTAAGCAAGGAGAATGTAGAACTTTGAGAAGAACATGCCATTGATGCCAAAGCACTCTACCCACAGTCAATTATCTGTTTGCTTGTTAGGATCAAACATATTTCAGAAAAGCCAAGACTTCAGCTCATTCCCAATTTCAAGTTCTAAAGTTTGTCTTTGTCAAATGCAAGTCCAACACCCAAACTCATCTTTGATGTCCTTGACAACAGTTAGAATTACTAACAACTTAAGGAAATTCGTGCTTGGCAGCTAGTAGGAAACTCACAAGTCAGTCTGAAAATTCATGCATTCTTTTTTACCCAAATCAAAGCAAACAACTGATTAACTTGACTCCCGAAGCCTGTGGTGAATTATGTTAAATCACCAAACAAGCCAAAAACTTAAACTAATAGGTTGGAGTAAATTTAATTATATCAACCAACACTCTCCCTCACTTGTGGGGTTTGAAATTTGAGAAATGTCCTATACAAGTGGACTTTAATTTTAATTGGGGATGAAATGACTCAGCAAAGGCTCGAACTCAGGACTTCCTACTCTGATTTCATGTTGAATTATGTTAAATCACCAAACAAGTCAAAAGCTTAGGTTAATGGGTTGGAGTAAATTTAATTATATCAACCAACAACCTGAAATGTACATCTACATGCATATAATTATTTTAGTACTTTGAGAGAAAACCAGCCAGGAGGAACATTACAAGACTAATTAACAGATACATAACAGATACATCATTCAGAATTGATACAAGTATTAACATAGGAGAGAGTGAAAGAGTAACATACAGTGAAATAAGCAATATAGCTCACAGCAAGTGTTAATGCAATCTCTATCACTGTGTCGTTGAATATGTACCCAAGCCATAAAACAGAAGCAATCCCAAAAGCAATACCAATTCCCAAACTGGTAATCAAAACACCAGGCAGACACGATTACAATGACCATCTGATAATAAAGTTGATAAACTATTGTTTGCTGGCTCAAATGATCAGATAAAATAAGAAGGAAAATGGAAATAAGAAGCTTGAAATCAAACACCTAGATCAGCTGATCATTCGGGGCATACATCTCTGCTCCAAAATTTGAATTAAAAGATTGTTTCTAAAAATTAGTTGGCCTAATGCACAAATAGAAAAAGAGAAAATGGTACATACGCCCCCAGCGAGACTAGCGTGAGATATTTGATTATAGCTCCCCAGTTAAAGCTCTTTCCAAGGACCATTTGATAAAAAAGTTGATACACCACAATTGCTGTTCTGGATGTTGAAAATAAATATTTTAAAAGAGGACCAGCATAATGAATAGATAAAAAGTATAGTCTAGTCGGCCCTATTAATGTAACATTTGAAAGAGAGTTGACATAAACGATAAAAAGTTGAAACATAATTCAAATTAATACCCATCATTCATCAAGGATTCTCCTTCTATTATCGTATTCAGTTTTTTACTTGCTCCTAGCTCTTTCAATAGAGCTACTACAGCCACAGGATCTGTGGCACTCAGAAGTCCCCCAAGCAACAATGATGTTTTCCAACTCCAATTATATGGGAAAGTGAGCTGCAGTCACGAATAAAAATTTAATGACATAAAGTAATTCTTACTATCTGAACTGATAGTCTGGTGATACCTTGAAAGCAGACCCAAGCAAGAAGGTTGAAATTAAAACACCTGGACCAGCTAGTAAGATCATTTGGGCCAGACATCTCTGCACCAAAAATATATTTAGCAAATTTTTTCCTAAAAGATAACTTAAATGCGAGTTCTTTTCTTTTTGTATATGAGATGAGAGTGCGTGTGTGGTAGAACTGACGTAGGATTTTTCTTATTATTATGTAAGCAGTTATTTCTGTTAATAGAAGCCATTAGTTGGAATGTTAGATGAGTTAGCAACCATTGAAATAACATAGCAGTCGATATTCATTTAACTGGTAGTTTAGCACTGCCATTAACCCATTTGGATGGCCAACTTATGTACATTTTTTCAGATACATCATAAATCAAAGAAGATTAATGTATGTGCTACCAGAACCACTCTAGAGAGTAAGAAGCTTTAGAAGACAAGAAGTTTTGTAAGGTTCCTGATAGGGTATAACATTAGTGTAAGATGGTTATTGGGGCAAAAGAGTATTTAGTTTGAATTTGTTATAAATAAAAAGAGGGGGTATGAGAGGAGGTATCCAATTGTTGAGTAGTTTAAGATCCTGGGTTAGTATACTTCCAAGTGCCTTAAACTGGAGTTATCTTCTAGTTCTTGTTTTGATTTTCAATATATTTCAGTATCGATATCTTGTGACGTCAGAATCCTTACAAGTTCAACTAGAACGTATTATACAAAAATAAAAAATAAATAAATAACGAAAGTGATCCTTATACAGAGTTAGCTGTCCAAATAACTATAGCTCTATTGTCACCAAGCTAAGTTATAATAGATCAGGATCAGTGATCTATTATTGGTACCTTTATTTGGTGCACTTCCATTGAAAAAGAACTCTCAAATAGCAGTGCAGGAAGGAAAACAGCCAATAATAGATCAGGATCAATTTTTGCCCCTGCAAATAGAAGCACAGTATCTGTTTTAACAGCTACGACTGATAGTTTAAAAGAAAATACTTCAAAACTTATGATGCAATGACTAGAACGAAGAAACAAACTTACAGAGGCGAATGCCATCCCCTATCTTTCCCAATCGATGATGTGTGCCATATTCTGCATATTTTTTAAGTTTGAGGAAAGAAAAGCACCGAGTGAGTGATGACAAATGACTAATTAAAAGACTTATATATATATATATATATATATAGCTTGCAATTTAATCATTCAGAAATGCATTAATGAGTCAACAACATAGGATGTTTTATGAAATGAACTAACTATCGTATGCTACAAATACTCAGTAAGGAAGTCCCGTTGACTGGTCAACAAGTTGGGTTCTAAGGGCGAAACACTTGGTGGGAGCTCGAGAGTAACACCCCATAAACCTAGAAACTATATTATTATATTTCATATTTTCGTAATGAAATTTTATGCAATTTGGGACAAATGTATTAAGGTTTTACTATAAGTGGACAGTAAACCGTCTTAAAATTCTTATCCTTTTTTATCTAGCATTTTGTAACGAAGCTAATAAAACATTAGTGAACCACGTAAATGTTTCGCGTTCTTTTATTATTGATGGTTGTTTTACTACTCTGTGATAACAATGTTCTCTTGCCAACAATACTTGAATCAATCTCAGATTTTAGGCATCTATCATATCCTTCAAATCAATTTCAGTCCTCGACTCCCGCTTCGTAAGTCTTCTTGAGTTTGCATACTAGTATTTAAATTCCACCTGCTGATCAACTCACTAAAGTCAATCCAAACCGGTCAAACTTATTCCGCCTCTTTCCTGGAAACATAACTCACCGTTTCATCTTCCAAGCAGCTGAGTTCGGAAAGAACAAATCAAATCGAATAATACAATCAAAGAAAAACTGTAAAACAGGTAAAACGTCTCGATCAACGCAGACTACAAAACGATTAAGTTTCCAGATTCTACGACAACTAAAAAGTATTAAATCGCAACAATATCACCAAAAAGCAAACAACGATGAGCAGAAAACGAGTAAGATCAAGAAAATGTATGAATTCAAGAACTATGCCAAGAACAAGCAAGGCAACAGCTGAGTTCGGAACTCAGTACAAATCAAGTCAAATAATACAATCAAAGAAAAACTGTAAAACAAGTAAAACGTCTCGATCAACACAGACTAAAAAACGATTAAGTTTCCAGATTCTACAACAACTAAAAAGCACTAAACCACAACAATATCACCAACAATCAAACAACGATGAGCAGAAAATGAGTAAGATCAATAAAAACGTATGAAACGAAGAGTCGCGAACCAATGGATCCAAGAACTACGCCAAGAACAAGCAAGGCAACAGTATAAGGAACTCTGGTGCCGCGCAATAGGTGTCTGCAAGCGATTCCAAGCACCAAACTCAGTCCGAAAAACAACACAGCATCAGTTGGATTCCAATCGGACGAACCAGTGGCTCCTCCGTCTTCAAGCTCCCGGTGTGGAAACATTTCCAGCAATTCTACTCCCGCCATTGATGGATTGAAGAGTTTACTGTGTTTCTTCTTCCTTTCATCGAATTTAACGACTACGAATTGGTTTCAGATTCTTCATATATAATCTGATTCCTCAGCTGTTTCTTCTTTTTCACTCTCCCTCTTCAAATTGGCGTAGAATTATAAATTGGCAATTATTTATTATATCGTTGATTAAGAACCGGGAAATCATAATGGATAGTTATAAAAACAAATTACCAAAGAATTATAAATTGTTTTTAAGCTTGTCACAAAATATAAGTTAAGACTCCTTTTAATAATGATTTGAATTTTTGTTTTTTGTTTTTTAAATTTAAATTTATTTTTACTCAAATTTCAGCACAATATTTTCTTTAAAAAATATTTGAATATTAAACAAATTTTAAAAACAAAAATAAGCTTGGAAGCTGCTTCCCGTTTGATAAACATTTTGTTTTTTGTTTTTGAAATTTAAGTCTACCACAGCTATTTTACTACATGTTTTTCTTATTTTGATATCTACATCTTTCCTATATTTTTAGCCAAACAAAAATTTGGAAAAAAAAAAAAAAAACTTCTAAAAGTTTGTTTTTGTTTTTGAAATTTAGTTAGCATCCACCTACTTCCTTAAGTAAAGATGGAGCTCATTGTAAGAAAGATGGAGCACATGATACAAGATTTTAGTAAAAATAAGTTTACATTTCAAAAATAAAAAACAAAAAATCTAATGATTATCAAACGAGACCTATATTTTTTTTGTTTCTAAATTTTGGTTTGGTTTCTTCAAATTTAGGTAAGATGTAGATATCTAAGTAAGAAAAAACCTATGGTAAGATAGATGTTGTAATCTTAAATTTCAAAAACAAAAAACTAAAAAGAAAATGGTCATCAAACAAGACCTTAGTTTTTATGATTTCAAAAATTGGAGTTTAATCTCTATGAAGAAACATAAAATTTTATTCTTATGGCTTTAAAAACTATAATTTAGTAGCTATGGTTTGATAAAACTTAAAAAATAGTTCTTATCATTTGTAATCATTGGCAAATTAAGTACTTGAAGCTAGTTATTCATGTGTCAGTATTAAAATTATGAATTAAGTGACTCGTATAACAAAAAAATCATAACATGTATGTATAAATAGTGAGTTTTCATGTACTTAATACGTAAATGATTACGTACTTTAAATATTATATTTTAATTTTACAAAATTATAGGTACTAAATTTTAATTTTTAAAACTATAAGGGTTGAATTCTAACATTCTTTAAATGAGACTAAATTTTATATTTTTTCAAACCGTAAAAACTAAATTATAATTTTTAAAATATTAAACTCTAACTTTTGTCTTCAATAAAAATAATAAATTGATTTTTAATTTAATAATAATTGAGAGTAAAAAATTTGAAGGGCAACATTTCATTAATATGTCATACCATAAATGGAGAATTAAATTAAAATTTCTCTAAGTTAAATTATCTTAGAAGAATTAAAAACAAATGTTGAGTTATATAGAATCTTATTAATTATGAGATAAGTTGCATTAAAGGCAAATGCTAAATATTCCACGACCAGATTTCAAAAAATATATATATATATATATATTCCACAACCATAATAAATATGATAATATTAAAAAATAAAATGTTAATCAGCCTCAAGTTGAAATGTGATTTTGGTTCTTCAAAAATGTCGGCAGAGAGATTACTTTTGTTTTTTCTTTTATTTGTGAGTATCTCAATTTATGGGCGAAATCGAATAATTTATTTATTTAATTTATCAATAAAATTTGTAAAAAACAAAATCACTTCTAAATATATATTAATTATAAATTAAACTGATAACTTTTTATATCTAAAATAATTGCTTTTATCAAGTCAGGTTAACTTTAATGCTTTTAGTCCTGTAATGTCAATCACGAATTTAATACGAACCCACTCTAAATACCTATAACTTGAGAACGAGTAATACTTATCGGTAAGTATTTTAGAAATACTTATTCACCTTAAAATCACATATTTTTACTTAAAAAAAATAAAATTACTTTGATTGATGGAGAGAGAAATGCAAAAAATAAAAACATGTAATTTTAAAGATGGATAAATATTTCCAAAATATTTACTGACCCTTAGATAAATATTGTTCTAACTTGATTTGATGCACTATTCTTGCTGGATATAAAATGCCTTTGAAATATTAGATAGTCAAAACTAATTGAAGACGAAATGAGTAAATTATTTATTTTCACTTTTTTTCTAATTTAAAATCTTCAACATGAAATTAACTCTTGAAAAAATGTATTTCATATAAATATAAAAATGTACTATAGGTTAATTTAAATACACCACAAAAGGAAAATATCTACATCTTAATTGCCAGACTATTTATTCTTGATGCTAATGGTTAAAATCAATTTTAATTATTCGTTATAACGACGACATTTTTTTTAGTTCTACGACATTTAGATATCCTTTGGTTAAAGAGTACACATTAATGTTGTTGTGATATTCCTCCTATGGACAATAACGATGGCATTCTATTAAAGCATGTAGTTTTTTTTTTTTTTTTTTTTAATTTAATAAAGGAATGCTGTCGAGAGAGGACAAATATTGATTCTCAACCAAACAATAAAACAATGAAACCATTACACCACTAAACTATTCGGATAAAAGAATGATGACTTAAACCTAGAATATTTTAGTGAAAGTTGTAATATTCTAATTAGACGAGTTATATTTAAAGCATTTATTCTTTTTCTTTTTCTTGTTTGCCTCTACCAACCAATAATTTAGCAAAAATTGTTTTAATGTTTGCATTCACATTAAACCTTTTTTTAGTTCAAAATAAGGTAGGGAATCACAAACCTTATAAATAAAGTACTACTGCTCTTAAATAATGAAGGTTAAATATCAATTTTTAGAATTGAATATGTGTACGTGATGTTAAATTAGATGACCATCAAATAATAAAAACCAATTTGCAGCTGATCCTTTGAGTGCATTCAAATTGAACCATGAATTCTATTAAAGTATGTAAGTACGTAATATTCTTTTCTTTCATTTTCGTTTTAAATGAGATGTGACAAATTTTTGTATTCTTAAAAGTACATTTGTTGATAAAAGAACAAAGGCATCTAAATCAATACTTCAAATTCTTAAGGTTCACATCGAAAAAAATGAAAATCTCATAACAATGTAAAAGAAATATGAGCTGCTCTCCTCATTTGCTAATTAGTTTTGAGGTGGAATCTTATATTCTTTAATATGGTATCAGACTCCATAAAACTCAAACAAATATCAGTCCAAAAAAAATGAAATTGAGATCTGATTCAAGATTGGTGAGCATAAAAAGAGACATCATCCTAAAGGGACATGTTAAGGATCTTACATCGGAAAAGATGGAAACATCATAACAAGATAAAAGAGATATGAGTTACTCTCCTCATTTGCCAACTGATTTTAAGGTAAAATCTCATATTCTATCTAATATTCTCTAATACAAATTTCACTAGAACCTTTTCATATTTTTCTTCGATAGGCCGAAGGCGTAAAATCTTCCGCTCCCAAACTGCCAGCTCGTCCCTCTGGAAATTCACAAAATTGAATGTGTTTTGTAGGAATTAAATCGAAGAGCGTTGGGATGGAGATTAATTGTTACAAACAATTTCCCAAATGAAATATTTTGATTTATTATGACGTGTGTAAATGAAGTTTGTATTTTACTTTATTGATTTATGTGTGTTACAATTTTTAATTATTGTTTTTTTATTCTTTCTTTTGAGATGTGAATTTTGAAGATATTGATCCGAAGGTTTATGAACTTGTCCTTTGATGGTGTAAGATTGAATTTTCAACTTTTAGGCGAAGAGACGATTAGTTTGTCGAAGTCTTTGTGTTGAATGTTCTGAATTATGAATAGTGACAAATTTTTATTGGCCAAATTTTTTCAGTAATAATAACTGTTATTATTATTGCGTCATTTTCCATTTATACTAAAATTTAAGCGATTGTTTATTTTAAAACATTATGTTTATGAAATGAGATGACATAAAGAGAAGTACATTGAGAAATAATGTATGTTACGACAACCTGCAAACGGGGATAGATATAAGCATTTTGATAAAAGAATTTTTTGAGTTCACTTTCGAAATGTTTGTTTGCGACTTTTTTTCAGATGGATTCAACCTGTCCATTTGAAATATGACTACTTCCTAGAATAATATGACCGATTATATTGTTTTCATATAATTTATCACCTCGAAAATGTACGAAGGAAACAAATTTAATTATGTCAATACTATTCACGGTCTGAAGTGTCATGAAAAATAAATTAACATTTACCGTAAACGAAAACCTTGTTTTCTTAGTTATAATTGTAACAAAAGTAAAATATCCTTACCAATTTTCTCTTAAACATCTTGTTAATTACATTGTAACAATCTCATCTGCAAGAAAAGGCGACTTGACTAGAGAAGTGGAGAAATTAGGGGAAAAAAAACTAATTAAATTTTTTTTTTTTTTTTTTTTTGACGAAGGAAACACAGTAACGTAGCCTAAAAAACAATTTAACAAAGGTTTTTAAGAAATACTTAAATTGAAGCTAATTAAATGGTAAATCATAGGCCTCATGGAAATCTAACTTATAAAAAGAAAATACAAAACTTGTTTAATCAACTTTACAACAATATTATAATATATACATATATAATTATAATATTAGTACACTTTTGGAAGCTTGTCGACAAAAACTAAAATAGGGTTTGAAAATGTGTTCCTCCCGAAGTCTTAGGTTCAAGACGATTGTGGAGATTAATTTTCTAGATGACCCTCAATTTTGTTTCCAGTCTTATAATATATTATGGTACTACGACCTAAGACGGGTCAATAGTACCCCAAATTTAAAATAAAGCTCTAAGTTCCCGAATCATAAAAAACAAAAAACAAAAAAACATAAACAAAGCATCTTGTTTCGTTGTGTAGCGGTTAAAATAGTTGTGGCTCAACTATCAGGAAGTGACTCAATTGGTCAAAGAGGGTATTGAAGTGCATAATGTGATGAATTTAATCCATGATAGCCACCTACTTATAAATTAATTTCCTACGCAATATATCATGTGATAATAGTTGAGGTACACGAAAATTGATCCGAACAGTCAGGATATAAAAAAAAAAAAAAAAAAGTGGCTCTTGCATGTGCAGTTTTGAATTAGGTAGAAGAAAGCGACTACAAGAACAAAGTGGTCCTTTCATTTTTAAACAAGTTGTATTATTTGATAATTTTCTTAAATTGGAAGCATAATCGACCGGACAAAATAATTTCATCATCATCCTGATTAAAATTCTCTAAATTCGATCTTGATTTTAAAATATTGCAACACATTCAAATTATTCGTGGCAAGTAAAGCAAGAGATCTTCGATATTAAATTAGTGTGGCAAACATATTGATCTTATAAAATTACAATATACTCAATATAATGGTTAAAAAGGTGCAAATTTGTCTGAAAAAAAAAAAAAAAACTTTAACGACACCTTGTAAAACCTAATAACCATAAGGTTATAAGTTTCCACAAACTCGTAATTAATAATACATTAAGATATCTTTTGAGTTATGCTTACTACATTTTTTAGTTTAATTCTAACTAATGATAAATTATTCGAATTTATGACATTCTTAATTATAAAAATAGGAAGAAAAAATCTTTTTTTATTTCAAGTAATTAGATTAAATTTATAGTTTTTTTTTATCTGGGATTGTCCTTGCCAACTTGTACGCATCTCGACTAATATCACGAGATATATTGTCTGACCCTATAACATTTAGTTTCAAGGAAATCATAGGAAATTAATTCTTAGATAGGTGGTCATCATGGAATGGACTCATCTCCTTAAGCATCCCAATACCTTCTTTGACCACTAAACCATTTGATTAAATTTAAGGAAACTATAATGGATAACCTATTCTAACAAAATAATTATAAATCTAGTCAAATTTGAAAATATTTGCATCCATAGTCATAAATACAGTATTATTAATACTCATAATACAATATTATGTTATTATTAATACAGTATTTATGTTATTAGTACAGTATGATGTATTAATATAATATTATGTAATACCGTATAATTATTAATACTTATGATTATAATTGCTATTTTTTTAAAAAAATGATCATATTTATAATTATTTTTTGAATTTAACCCATTCTCGAAAAAATCCGATTAAATTTATAGGTTCAGTATATCAATTGCTTTCACTATTTAAAAAAAATTAATATACTTTATATCATTGACTTTAGACTCCAGAGTAATCAATCTTAATATGGGATCCACTTTTATACGTTTTAGTAGTAATTAATAAGACGTGTGATTGTATCCATATTACGTAAAAATTATTATTATTATTATTATTTAGTATATATCAGGGGAGGAGAAACAAATATCGATTTTCGGGATCGAACGTGTGAGGCTGATGTTAAACTGTTTACAACCAAACAATAAAATCATTACGCCATACCCATTCGATTATATAAAAATTATTTTAGTTACGCAAAAAAAAAGAAGATAATATTATTGATTATTTTATTATATTCTTAATTGTCCATGGATATATATTTTGTGTTTAATTACAATAGGGGAGGATTGAGATTTGATGTCAAGCTACTATACTTGTTGAAGAGATACATATAACGATACACATCTTTTACTCTCTTTTTAGTATATCTCGGAGGAGAGGTGACAAATACTGATTCACGGGATCGAACCTGTGACGCTGCTGTTGAATTGGTTTACAATCAAATAATAAAACCATTGCACTGGCCCATTCGATACATCATTTACTTAATGAAAGTTATTTTTATTAATTAAATTTTTTTATCTTTATGTAATAATTTTTATCATCTGGCCGAAAGAAGACAATAGATTTTTTTTTAGAAAACATAGTTTCTAATGTTATTTTTCTGCATAAAAAGTCTCTCAAATTATTCTAAAAAAAAAAAAAAAAAAAAAAAAAAGTCTCTCAAATTTAAGGATTAATCTTATTCTCTCTTTTTAGGCTATGAAATTTGTATATTTCTTACGTACTTTTTCCATCTATAAATTACAATATCTTTTTGTAAGAAAAGAAATTTACATGCCAACGATATTAATATTTGCCTATATAAATCAAGAGTTTTTTTAAATTTTTTTTTTTTACATATACGTGATTTAAATACAAAAATAGCTTTAAATAAATATAATAGAATAAAGAGGTCTTCTTTTACTCAATCATCCCCAAATATCAAATCCAAACGAGATTTATTCTGAATAATACTTAAATACACTATTAAAATATTGGGCTACCATGACATATGGTAATGCATTTTGGAAGAGAAAATGAAAGAAAGTGTCATTAAAAGTAAAAATGCGCGTATCTAAATAATACTTTTATCAAACAAGCAATTTGATTTTATATCAAATGCAGGAGGAAAACTCAAACAATCGATATCAAAATAAAAGATTTTTTGAAAATTAATGTCTATACCAAATGTAGAATCGTAGGGCGGATGAAAATTCATGAAATTTTCATAATCTAACTAATTAATTACATAGTAGAGCTTTTAGTTGCTAAATCTAAAGCCTAGAAAAGTATCCAGAGCTTTTACCTTGAATGTTGACTCTAAGGGGCAGTGTTTGGATGAAGATATATAGGAGTGATTGGAATGAATAGTTATTTTGAGTGATTAAAGATTGAGATTCGTGCAATAGTTTTTTGTGGAGTTACGAGCAACAGCTCATTTGGATGAAAATTTTGGTGGAGGAGTTGCATGGAAAAATTTGTTTGGATGAAAATTCTTGTGGAATTGTATGTTGAGTGGTTTAAAAATGAGGGATTATTTTGATCGATTAGAAATGAGCGATTATTTTGAGTGGTTACAATGACTCATTTGGATTTAGTTTTTTGAATAGTGATTGTAATAGCTCATTTGCAATAACTTATTGAAAATCGCATAACAAATAACCCGTAAAATAATTTTGACGCATTTTTATCTTCAAATGTCAAACTAACCTTCTTGAAGCAAATGTTACACATGGCTCACTACTACAAAACAAGGACATAATGATTCTAAAAGTATCATAAATATTTTAGATGATACTTTTCCACAATTATTGAATCACATATCATCTATTCTCTTTAAATGATACTTCTTAAGAAGTGTTATTAAAACTCTTAAAATGATACAGTTTTTGCAATTATTGATCATCTATTCTCGTAAGATGACACTTCTTAATAAGTGCCATTAAAACTTTAAGATGATATTTTTCTATCATAATTAATTAATATTTGATAAAAAGTAGATCGTCTGATGGAATGTCTCTTTGAAGTTAGGTGAACACTTAATATGAAGTAGGGGTGTATAAAAGAATCAACAATCCGAACAATCCGGACTACCCAACTCAAACTGTAAGGGTTGAGTTGAGTTATAATTTTAATTGAATTGGGTTAGCCGATTATGATTTTATAATTTTTCAATGGGTTGGGTTGTCTAAGAAATAAGAAATAACGTGTGTGTGAGAATTTGAGATATAGGTAAGTAAAATATCATCCATATTTAATTAATTTATTTGTTTATATATTTAATGAGTATGAAAAGAGTTGTTTTATATAGGAAAGAGAAGATTAACATAACTCAAAAACATAACCCAACCCACACATGAAAATATAGGCTTAAGTTAGATTGAGTTACTCTAATTAATGCATAGAATTGAACGGGTCGGAGGATTGACCAAACTTGAAACTTTGGGTTGGTCTAAAATTTTTTCATAACACAACCCAACCTAGATCATGGACACTCCTACTATGAAAACTAATACTACTCTATGATTTAGACTTAAACTCTAAAGGTAATTGTCCATTTATAAAATTTCATCACTTTTCTTTTGGGGTAGAAGATAATTATTTAGCTCCCAATTAAATAATTACTTTTAATCGAAAATAGATTAATCAACTACTATATAATAATAATAATAATAATAATAATAATAATAATAAAAACTATCAATCTAATAAATGTTATAAATGAATATATCTTATAAATTAATTACTTCTCTTTATTAATATATTTATCCATACATTATGCTCTCATGGTAATTGAGTTCATGAGTTATGATCATTAAGGAGTACGAGCGGCAAGATACATTAGTCAAGGTTTTTCGAGGATGTAAGACCTCAATCTCCTTTGAAGGTTTAATACATTTGATCTTTACTATGTGCCAAAGAAGAATGAGAATAAGGCCGCCAACTATACAATTAAAATCAGCTACTACTACCTATAAAAGATTGCTCGAGTTCTTGAGAATGAGGAGTCCTAGTGCAGGGCCAATTTGAGTGCATATGACCTTCTAGGGTTAGTACCTTATTCACTTATAAATTGTAAGTTTCAATAATACAAGATTAATTTGATTAGACTTTTGAATCCAAATTCAATCTACATTCGTAACCACATACTTAATCTGTTAAAAGTCTAAGTTACACTCTCACGCAATGTAGAACAAGTTATGTTCATTGATATAATCAGTCTTCTGCAAATTGATCATTTACGAATGTTCATAATTACATTTGGGTTTAATGCCCGTTTTACCCCCAATAAGTACATATTTTTCTTAAATGTCATTGACTTATGTAATGAAGAAGTTGTATATAGTCTAATTGCCGTTGGACAAATATCCTCCCAAGTCAGATGGGTACTCTTTGTTCAACCTCTAGAATAAGTCCTTAAGGAACTACTCCATCTACTTCCTCACAATTAGAAATGAGTGAATTTTCATCTCGTTACGTTCCCAACTTCTCGATATGACAATCTTCAATGTGAGAGGTTTTAAATCAACGTCATTTACTATTCTCACACATGTACATCAAATGTCACTTTCACAAAACATGAATTTGTAACTCAATCAAGATTAAGATTTACTATGCATATAGTCATACTAATGAGATATAATTCTCTTTCTATAACAAAATTACTTAAACATATCAAATATTTATGATCCGAATCTTATCCAAAGTCTTTCCACTCACATGTGATCTTTACATGAACGACTTAGATTAAGTCATTTTCAACGTTTGCAAAGATAAGTTGTATCAACAGTGCTACCTTAATAAAACGTTCATCTCTACTCATACACCATACTTATTTAGGTTATTTATTTGAACAAAGATTCACTTGCATGCTCACTATTCATTTAATAACCTTCAGATTTGCTTCGTTATTGAATGGTACACTACATTTAAATAATGCAAGAGAGGGAGAAAAAAAATGATAAATGAAAAGGAATATTGTAGAAAAAATTAAAAAAAAAAAAATTACCACTTGGCCTCGAATGAAGATGCCACGTGACCAAGAGCAGGAACTTCCTGCTGCTCAAGAAGCAGGTAAGTTCGGCTCGAGATACTTTTGCGATAAGAATTTGTTGATCTTTCTCACTTTTTCCAAACCGAAGACGGTGAATTTGGAAACATACATCCATATTCGATTTTCCTTTTTATCTCTTTCTTCAATTCATTCCCATTTCCTCTCAATCTCTTTCGCCGGAGACCTGATCGGAGCATGACGAATTCCCTCATCTTCACCGTTCTTTGGATCGCAATTTGTGCCATCCAGGTTGCGCCAGATGCCTCCGATCACCGCTACAACGAAGGCGACCCTGTGCCTCTTTACGCCAACAAGGTCGGCCCATTTCACAATCCCAGGTAATCGTTCTTTCCCCTTTTTGCGAATTTGGATCCAAGCAAATCTAATTTGTTGAATTCATGTTTTGATTTGGTTTTGACTGCACGAGGTTCTCGTTTTCTATATCTGTTTTGTTTTGTTGAATTGGGGGTTTACTGATTTGGATTTGGGAAATGAAATGTGGCTAATGGCGGATGAGGATTGGGATTGAGTGTTGCGTGGGAACGTCTGATTAGATTAGAATGGTTAGGTTGCTTGGTTTAATGAATGCGGAGGTGAATTTGTTGTTGATTGTTTGGATGAAATTTTGTAGCGTTATTTTGTATTTGAAATCTGTTTGATAACCATTTGTTTTTTTTTTTTTAGAATTTAAGCCTGTTTTGACTCGAATTTTTCATCTCCACTTGAAGAAGCATGTGAGTTATATCCAAATTTGTTAGGCGGTATGTTTGTGAGCGTGACATTAGTAGAGGTGCGCGCAAACTGGCCCAGACAGTCACGGATATAAAAAAAAAATCCAAATTTTAAAAACCAAAACACATTTTTGGAAGCTACTTTTTTTTTACTTTCAAATTTTAGGTTAGTTTTTAAAAATAGAAGTAAGATCTAGATATCAAAGTAAAATCATGGGATGGAGAAGTTGTTGCTTAAATTTCAAAAACAAAAAATAAAAAACATAATAGTTATCAAAGGGGCCTTAGTTTTCTGATCTTGTTGTTTGTTTTTCTCTGTCATTCCAGCGAAACCTACCGGTACTTTGATCTGGCCTTCTGCTCACCAGGTTTTCTCCTTTCCTTGTGTGTTTTTATATGTTTGAATCTTTGTCCAATGCGAACAACATGTTAACCCTTTATGTATTTGAATACCACCTGCGTGTGTGGGAGACTCTGTTCTAGATTAATTTATTTTAGCTTGTATTTTTTCTTCCCCAAGTTGCTATGGTGGGTTGATACCTAAATACTCTGCACCTTCCACCATCTAACTAATGTTTGACCAATCAGATATTTTTCCAGTCGCTTTCTCTTAATTTGTTTTTGGCACAGTCTCTTTCACATCATTTTCCAGGAAAGTGAAAAGTAAACATGATTCATACCCGGTTTGATAGCCACTTTATTTATTCAACTTGTTTTCTCCTCATTTTTTTTACAACAAGTTTCATCTTTCATAAGGAAAGATTGGAACTCTTAACCATA
>JBBMKA010000030.1:2994085-3020842 GCA_037833695.1 Sechiopsis laciniata
TTGGGTTGGGTTGGAAAAGTAACCAACCCGAAAATTTGGGTTGGGTTGAAAACCTCCCTCAACCCAACCCAACCCAACCAATGTTCACCCCTACCTCCTTATGTTTGATGGCGAATTCAAGTAACGAATCGGACGATGAAAATAAGGTAAATCATGAATTCACTTCTTACGATGAATTATTTGATGCATTTGAAAGCCTGCAACATGATTTTAAAAAATTTGTCTTGAAGTATTCTAAACTATCTTTTTTTTTTTAAGATAAACTCATAATATTTAATTATTAAGAGGCGCCCCGAAACTAGGCACAACCACTGGCACAACCAGTTCCGCTTGGTATAAAGAAAATAAAGATGGTGGAATGTCTTCTAACCAAACTAAGTCATCAGTAGATTTTTCTGCCAATTTGGCTAAAGAGTGAGCTAAGCCGTTAGACTCCCTCTTGCACCATGTGAAAGACAAGGAATGGCATCACGTTGCTAGAATTTTGATCTCATCCACCAAAGCTCTCAACTCTGATCTGCAAATCACGTGGCTATCCAATAAATGAATAACTACTTGAGAATCAGATTCTACTTGTATAGAGTCGAACCCCATCTCCAGAGCCCGAGTTAAGTAGTTACGAATAGCCATGGCTTCCAACCAAAACGGATCGGCACCCAAATCGAGAGGAAAAATACATGCCTACATAACTTCCCCCAAATGGTTTTTGGGCAACACCGCCTAAACTACTTTTATTCAACATTGTCCCAGTAGCTGCATCAATATTCAATTTATAAGAGTCCAATTGAGGAGGTCACCAGGGCGAGGAAGAATAAGCCCTTGAGTTAGAACCCACAAGGATCTGGTCCTTAGAGTTTGCTGCACGAAACTGTCTACATAAGATTTGCAAAACTTCCAAGTGCCAGCCTCCTCCACACATTGTGAAGAAGTAGCTGGAAATCCACCCCCTCTTGAATCTTGTTCCGTCAACGCCAAATGCTCCAACACATAAGGAGAAACTCCTCTAAATGAGCATGGGGGAGAGAATCAAACAGCCAAAGGAAGAAGGTTGCACAATCACGCACACCAAAAGGAACCATAGTATCTGCAAAATGGGTGCCCCTCAAATATTTTTCACCATCTTACAACTCCAAATTCCATGGAAAGAAGATTCAGGAACTCTTTTACATAAAGGATAAAAAACTTCTACATTCATGCCGCGATGCTGTAAATTCAGTTTAGCAGGAATAAAATCATGAAAAATACGCCAAATAAGAAACTTAACCTTACTGAGCACATCACACTTCCACATAAACTTCCACCATTGCAACACAACCTCCTCCTCCGAACTTGAGGGAAGAGTCATGATGTTACACTCAAGACAGTAGGCTGACTTAACAATAAAACAACCCATCAGATCGTAGTGACACATCACCATATCAGTTCGAGAAACACCCAGACGAGGGATCCTCGAAATTGCCTCTGCACCATCACGACAAAACACCTCCTCCAGCTTCTGAGCATCTCAATCCCTAAAAGGGCCAAACAACTCTTCCACCTTAGTACCCGGCCTAATTCCTACATAACAGATAATTTTCAAGGAAGGTTCCCTCTGAATCCAGTTGTCCTTGCAGATATCAATGAACTGACTATCCCCAACTCTCCATCTAAGACCCGTATGTAGAATTTCCCTCCCCCAAAGAATACTTTTCCACGTGTAAGAGGCTACATTCTTTTTTTTTTTTTGCATCCAGAAAGGAGCAAGAGTGAAAATACTTTGCTTTCAGCACCCGAGACACCAAAGAATCAAGCTCAGTCAGAATACGCCACCCTTGTTTAGCTAAAAGAGCCTGGTTAAACAAGTGGAGATCACGAAAACCAAGCCCCCCTTTGTATTTAGATAGACAAACTTTCTTCCAAGAAACCCAGTGGATCCTCCTCCTTTCCTCATCATCGCCCCACCAGAAGCGTGAAATGATCTGATGGCAATCCTGAATGATCGCTTGAGGAATTTTAAAGCAATTCATACAGTAAGTAGGGATCGACTAAAGAATAGATTTAATTAAAACTTCATTCCCGCCTGCCGAAATTTTTTTATGTCTCCACATAAAGAGATTCCTCCATAACTTATCCTTGAGAAATTTGAAGGATAATTTCTTCGAACCATTAAGAGAAACTGGGATCCTCAAGTACTTACTATGCTGTCTGACTTGGACCACATGAAGTGTGTTAACAATTGTATCAACCTCCTCTTGACTAGAATTAGGACTGAAAGAAATAGCCGACTTGTCAAAATTGACCTCTTGATCAGTCAATTTAGAATACAGTTGTAGAGCATCTGAAACAAACTTACTTCATTCACCTTTGCACCAAAGAAAATGAGACAATCATCGGCAAAAAAGGTGGGAAATCGAGGGAGCTCTACGCGCCACCTTAATACCTGTGATAAATTTGCTAGTCTCCAACGAGTTTAAAAGTCTAGAAAGGCCTTCAGTACAGAGGAGGGATAAATAAGGAGACAAAGGTCTCCTTGTCTTAGCCCCCTAGAAGGAATCACCTTGCCAGATCTAACCCTATTAATATTAAGGTATACTGCACCATCGAAATACACCGCATAACCAAACCCACAAACTGGGTCTCAAAACCTAAGGCCAACATGAATTTTTCTAGGAAACCCCACTCAACTTGATCATAAGCCTTACTCATATCCAACTTCAAAGAAGCCACCCCCCTGCTGCCCTGATCTCCCACCCTTAGCGAGTGGAGACATTCGAAGCCGAGCAGGGCATTATAAAAAATACTTCTACCAAGAACGAAGGCAATTTGACAAAGAGAGATAATGTCTGCCATATACTCTTGCAGCCGATTTGAAATCGACTTAGCAACTAACTTATACCCCACATTACATAAGCTGATGGGCCGAAAATCCTTCAAGAAACTAGCATTTTTAGACTTAGGGATGAGAGAAATTGCAGTCAGGTTAATATTCCCAACTTCATTCAAGATGGATAGCACAAAACATAACACAACGCTACCAACAATATTCTAGTATTTTTTATAAAAATAAGCTGTAAAACCATCCACTCTCGAGGCCTTCGAAGACCCCAAATGCTTCAGAGCCAGCAAAACTTCCTCCTCCGAGAACAGAGAAGACATACGCGAAGCATGAGAAGGAGAAACCATAGGGCGTACCTGATAAAAAAAGTCCGTGGAAGCTCCACTCGACAACTGCCCATTCGAAGAATAAAGCTTGTCAAAATACATGCCAATCTCTTCCTCAATCACACTAGTAGAATAAAAAAGTGGCCTGGTAATAAGATTGGACCTTTGACGCTTCGAGGCACACACGCATGAAACCATTTGGAGTTCTTGTCTCCGCCTTTTAGCGAATCAACATGCGACCGCCATCACCAATAAGTTTCCTCTTCTAATAACAGAGTATCCAAATGTTGTCTTAAGGGAACTGCATTAGCATTAGAGGCAATTGCTCCTTGAAGAGCATCTCGAGCAAGATTAATTCTTTCAACATAGGAGCCTTTCCTATCAGCCCCCCATTTAGCTAACGCCCACGAGCAAAGCTGCAATGTCTCAGAGAGACCCCTCCTAGAAGAAGCAGACCAACATCGACGAACCAGGTCTTCACAACCCTCGTGAGAAGACCACACCTCCTCAAACCAAAAAATTCTTTCCCTTTAGACAAATAGGAGGCGACGCTAGTAGCTGAACTTCCACTGGACAGTGGTCAGAGCCCCAAAAGTCTAAATGTTTCACCACAGAGTAAGGGAAAAGCTCCCAAAAGGCCTCATTAAATAAGGCACGATCCAACCGCTCTTTAAGCACCACACTATTATTTTGTGACCGAAACCAAGTAAAATCTTCACCAATAAAACCCATATCCTTCAAATCAAAAAAGTTAATAGCATCACGAAAATTTTCCATTAATTGATGATGTCTATCTGCACCTCCCTACTTTTCATTAATGTAAAGAATTTCATTAAAATAACCAACAACAAGCCAATGAGCATTTTTAAAATTATGAAGGCATTTAAGAAGCCTCCAAGAATGTGTCCTTAAAGAAGCATTCGGCTCCCCATAAAATCCATTAACTCTCCAAGTCAATTCAGCCTCAGAGATAAAAATACCAATAATGAACTTGTTGTAAGAGCGAACAGATAAACTTATTGCATTATTCCAAAAAAGACAAAGATCACCACTTGTCCAAGTACATTCCACACAAATAACATTATCAAAACCCACAATAGATTTATCGACTTGAGCACGCCTAATCAAACACTACTTTCGCTAACGAAAAGAACATCGGGCTTAGTTTCATGGGAAGATCCGATGTCATTATTTTCGAGTCAAAGGTCATATTAGACCAAACTGCTTTAAATTGAAAAATGCTTCTAGAAAGAATTTATTTGAGAAAAATATTGTGCTAAATCATTTTGTGAAAAATAAATTCTTATCAATTGTTGTTTGTTATTCTTGTGAAAAAAATTGGTCATAAATTCAATACTTGTTATTTGCCAAAATTGAATGTTAAAAATGTTGATTTTAAACTGAAATAGATTCCAAAATCCATTATTACTAACAGTGAAGGACCCAAGAAATGGGTACCAAAATCCTTTATTGAGATTTCCTTATAGGTATTATTTCAAAAGTTAAGTAGATTGCTTGAACCTCAAATTTGAAAAATTATTCAAATGAAGCAACTATGACTTTCTACAATTTAACAAAGGAAAATATGCATATTCGATAACTTTATATTTTTAAATTTATGATAGATATTTATTTGAATTTACTATGGAAATTATTTGAAATTGACTTCCTAAAATTTATTAGATTAAATATCTTGAGAAATTTGAAATCTTGTTTGACATTTTAGGCATATATATGTTTGTATATTTATAGAATTATTAGACGATTTGCTCTTAAATATCATGATGTATTATTTCCAAATTTATCCAAATTCCTATTTTCTTACTATTTGAATTAGTGAAGCCATGATTAAAAGTTGAATCTCTTTTCTTTTCTCTTTTTTTGTATATGTTTATATTCCATGGAATTTGTTTAATTAATAATTTCTTGATATTTTCATTGCTTGTTCAGTAACGTAGACCTTTCCCATGAAATTAATGCGAGAATCTTTTGACGATCAACAAACATGTCTTCTGCATATATCACATGACCAAAAAACACAACTTGATCTAGCTAAAACTTCTAATTGCTTAACTTAGTATATTTGCAGTAAGATTTTGAGATTTTCTCTATACTCTTCGCTACTCTTAAAATATACTAGTATGTTGTCAATGAACACAATTGAAATTTTGTTGGTCAACCCGAACGATATGCCCAAAAACTCATATCGAGTTTGGAAGCAGTCTTCTGTACATTGACTTTTATAATCTTAAGTTGAAGATATCTTGATACTAAATCAATTTTAGAAACACGTAGAGATACCTTCAAGTTGATCGAACAAGTCATATTCTAAACGAGGGATACTTGTTTTGCATTATCACTTAATTCATTTCTATAGTTAATACATAACCTCATGGTTCCAACTTTTCTCTTTCTTCAAGAATAACACTAGTGCATTTCAAAACACTTAGGGCCCGTTTAGTAACGTTCATGTGTCCTGTTTCTCCTTTCTGTTTCTCTTTTTTTGGAAACAGACTTGTTTGGTAACTGTTCCCGTTTCTCGTTCCCAAAATTAAAAGAAACGTTTCTAATATTTAACTCCAAAATGAGAAACTTTCAAATAAAGTTTCTCCTGTTTCCGTTTCTGATTTTTTTGTATATGTTTCTCCAGTTTTATTTGCAGTCTTATAAATGCAATTCATCAATGTTTACAATCTTGCATTGTGGCATGGTGGCAAGTAAATTAATATTGTTTTTGAATTTGCTACTCCAACCATGGTTCGATCCTTAGAAGTCTTTGATTTTTTTATAAATAAACTTTCATTATTTCTTTAATAACTTTTCATTTGATTTTTTTTTTTTTTAATATCCATTTGACATTTTTTCAAATATATATTTATATATTATTTTAATTTCTAAAACCATAATATTAATATTCTTATATTATATTATTTTAATTTTTTTTTACATAAATCGTATATTATTTTATTTTCAATATATAATAACTATTCACTTCTTTTTTAAATAAATAATTTGTAATTTGTAATTTTAATATATGATTATTTTTAAACTTAATTTCTATAAATAGTAATATTTATAATTCTATATTACTAATTTAAATTATACTAATTTCATAGATGATTTTTATGAGTAAAAAATGAAAAAAAAACAAATCAACATATATAAAAATTTTAGAAAAAAAGCATCAAATATAGAAAAAAGTTAATTCATTACTAGATTTCAATCACATTATTGCAAAATTACTAAATTTTAATCAAGTTAAATATTATGCTATAATTTGTTATCGACAACAAATTTTCAATTTTGATTAAAAAAAAATCAAATTTTATATTTATAAATTATCTTGATTAATATAAATATATTATATATATATATATATATATATATGTTTATTTTATTTCATAATTTTACTGTAGATATATCAACAACAAATTTTCTATTTTTTATGATTTTTCTATGTATGTATTTAATGTATGTAATGTTTTTTTTTAAGACAAAAAAAAAAAAAAAAAAAACTAGAAACTAGAAATGGTTATCAAACAAGTTTTGTTTATGTTTCTTATTTTTTATTTTTTAGAAACAAGAAACAGAAATAGTTATGAAACACATTCTTGTTTTTTGTTCTAAATAAAAATAGGAACAAGAAATAAGAAACAAGAAATGAGAACATTATCAAACGGGCCCTTATCAACTAGCTCTTACCACTATAGGTCAATTCTCTCAATTCTTCTAACGGGTCATCCGATAAGGTGCTTGTGAAATATGAGGTGTACCTAGTAACAAATCCATCACAAAATTACCTCCCTATCAAGCAGAAATTCGTGTAACTTCTCTCTCTCTATCTCTCTACTCATCTATATATATATAAAAGAAAATTCTCTTACCACAAGTATATCTTCAAGCTTTAATTTACTTTTCTAACTATCAACTATACAAGTTGAGTACATTGTATACTTTTTTTTAATAAGTTTACTGGCTCATAAAACTAATATCAAGTATAATGGTATGACTTTTCTTTCTAAAGACAACTTCAGTGTCTTCATGTTGTTAAAATAAAACTAAACGAAAGAATAATAGTAAAATGAACCACAACTGCATTTTCTTTCACTCGATGATTTCGTAAACAACGACTAGGTTCACAAACCATTTTTATTTTTCTAGTCCGGTTTGCCAGAAGCTTTTTGAGTTTCAAGCTCTTAAAGTCTATATGTTCTACCACCACGAGACATGATTCTTCAATGAAATGCATGTCACACAATCAATATGTAAAATTGAAATTAACACTACATTAATGAAAGATCTTAATGCTCTGATACCAAATTGACACACCCCACCCCAAATCTCTATGCTAATCTAGGATGTGGCATGCCAACAATAGATCACCACTGAACTGTGAAATCTATTGTTAAAACTCTAAATGGAAATCAAATCATTTTATAGTAAGAATATTAGATGGCTTGTCAACTTCCTTAAACAAAATCTATCAAAATTTCAATAGAGTTTCCCCTAAAAATAGATACACCACACATGGAGAAAAATATGTGCATCTTAAAGATACCACATTCAAGCTTCAGTCATCAATTCAAAAATCCAATGCCACATGACGATCCATTTGAAAATAGACACTTAAGTTAAAATTTACAAGCAACATCAATTTCGAAAAATGATGCAAAGTCATGCAAAAATGCTAGCCACAACCCCACAATAAAGAGAGCATCTATAACTACATGCAAACAAAATGACATGCAATCTAACAAGTCTGGTGGCAGAGATCGACTTCAAAAGGCTTGCGAGAAACTCAGTCGCTACCTGGTGGAAAAATTTAAGAAATAAAAGAGTGAGCTAATAAGCCCAGTGAGCGGTAAAGTAATTAGAAAAATAACTAGTAAGAAAATCAAATACATTCAAAAAATCAAGTAAACTCTTTACCCGATTATAATATGAAACCAACTACATAATTAATATGAATAACAACCACGAGGTTTGAAAACAGTACACATCTAATGAAATATAATATAGCATATGATATAGTAATTTAACAGTAAACTTAGACCTAAAGCTTTATGTTATTGGCGTATAGTAGCCTCAATACGCACACCACAACAATCTCTGTCATACTGGCGTAATCAATGCGCACGACAGAGCAATCTCTATCATACTGGCATAGAGTGGTCTCGATATGCATAGCAGAGCAATCTCTGTCATACTGGCATAGAGTGGTCTCGATATGCACAACAGAGCAATCTCTATCATATTGGCGTAATCAACGCACAACAGAGCAATCTCTATCATACTAGCGTAGAGTGGACTCGATACGCACAGCAGAGCAATCTCTATCATAGTGGCATAGAGTGGTCTTGATACGCACAGCAAAGCAATCTCTGTCATAGTCAAATCACCTTGACGCACGCCCCAAGTCATTATTGTGTTTGCCAAAATGTGTCTTTATAACTTCTGATACATCTCACATCCACACGAGGGAAACACATCAAATACATTCACCCAAGTGAATTTTTGAGAAAACACACCATGGAAAATAAAGATTTAATAATTTAGACTATCTTCAATATAGAACACATAATTTTCAAATTCTTTTTTTAAAACCTCTAAATCTTCACTCCATAACTTCAAGGATTTCTCAATCAACATAAATTATACATAAATCCTTCAAATGCTAATCAAGTTTATGAAATATCTTTAAGATGATTATTTCACTAAAACAAAAAAATTTATGAGAACTTGTATCATTTTCTTTCTTTAAAAATAGATTATCATAATAATTTTCTCTTTTATGTCTCTATAACCATATGGTACGGTTCTCGTAAAATCTCATAATAATTACTCCACCATTTTTAATGTGCATTCATAAAATTTTACAATATTAATGCATTAATAAAAGTACTTACAGAATAAATCACTCACATTATTAATGACAAAAGGAATTTAAGTTGTAAGCCGTCCTAGTATTTACTTGACCTAAAATCAAAATAAATTTAACCAATTATTAATCATTCTTGAATCTCTCCATTAGAGCACAACCTCATTAAATATTTCAAACTTTGATTCATCAAACATTTAAGTTATTCGAATGTTTCATGAGTTTAACATTTCAACTACCCACGATTAGTTTCTAAGAAAACTTCCGTTATACCCTTTGTTTTTCATCCTAAAACTCTAAGAGTTTCACTTTTTAAGTTAAATTATTCTATGAATAAGATTGATAAACGTTATTATTATTATTATTATAAAATTATTTTCCTCTTTCATTTGCTTTTACTCCTCTCTCCCATATTTCTTCCCTCCAACCTAAGGTTCCATTTCCACATTTGAATTTCTCTTATTCTATATTCTTTTGCCGTGAGTTATATATCAAAACATAAACCCACCAGTACAAAAGAATTTACTTTGGTTACCTATTAAAGCCAAAATCTTCCATCTCTTTTGATTTTTCCGTAGTTTCATTCCAAAAGCAAGACAAAACAAACTAGTAAGGAAGACATACAAATTTCATGTTGTAACTTCGACATTTCTATAGTTCTACTTAAGAATAAAAGTTTATAAAACTTATTTTTTCAGGTTCCTTCTCTCACTTAAATTTTGCTCTCCTTCTCTTCCTCTCCCTTGCCCAAATGATGGGTTTCTTCTTTTCCTTTCTTTCCCTCTTTCTTTTTTTTTTCTCAATATTCTTTTTTATCATTAGGCACAAAAGTAAAGATAAATCTCTTTCATATGTGTGGCTTCACATGCCTCTCTCTCTTATTTGACTTTCTTTTTAACCCCCTTTTTTTTTGGACAAGCTTCTATGGGAAGTTTGTCTTATTATTTATTTTATTATTATTTTTTAAATGGACAAGCTTCAATAGTTTTTTTTTTCTTTTTAAACTTAAATTCAAACTAAGCATTGCAATATGTTTCTTATTTGTAATGTTACAATGATTTTCAATGTTTGATAATATCGAGTTTATATGAAATTATTGTCTACAATATTGATTTGTTATTATTTGGTATACTTATTAAGTTTCACAAGTGATATTTATTTTATAACATTTGATATTTTAGTATCTCCATTTTTTTTTTCGTGAATGCTAATAGAGTATTAATGATTTGTTTCTAGATAAATTGAAATTATCTATCATGTTTATTTAAAATTTCTATCTTATACAAATTAAAATTATTGAAATTTACTTTAATGTTTTTTAACTCCGGATATTTAATGATTGTTTTATTATGAGAAGAAAGCTCATTTTTAGGGGAGTTATTATTAGAGGGAGTTATTATTAGTGAAAAATGATGAATATGTTTCATTTGTAAATGTGTTTGATATTCATACCCTTATAATTAAGTTAAAATATATTTGTTTAATCTATTATTGAAGGAGAGTGTAAATTCATTTCTTAAGGGGGAGAAATTTGGGAAAGTTAGCATTTTAAAGTTACATCTAAATTATTTGTTCATTGTTGATTTGCTAATCGACTCTGCTTAAGACATGCTATGGCCAATATTCACTTAATCTTCTAAACTCTTGAGCATACTTGTGCAAGTGTACATAGTCATTGTTGTAGAAAGTTTTACTACTCTAAAAAAGTCATCTCTTCAGGGATTTATTGTTAAAGTTCATTCTATCTTCAGTCATGAAAGTGTAGTAATGGAGAAGTGGTTGTGACAGGTTAAAAACAATTGAAAATGCAACACTAAAACAGTCAATTGAATCAATTGTCTAGCAACAGTAATTAAAAATGTGCAATGCATATTATGAATGAAAACGATCACACACGAGATAAAACTAAATGAATTAATGGATTAACAAGATCGGAATGAATTAGGCATTTTCGGAGCAAATTGCTTAAGCATCAAGGTTAACTGGTAAGAAGTGAATTCCTGATCTACTCTTACACTGCTTCTCTCGAGTTACAACATTCAATTACAACTAAAGTCAACAACATTAGTGGATTCGTTATCTCTAACAGAGTCCTAAATTGCAAGCAGAACTTAACAAACCTAATGTGCGCTTAAGCAAGATCACTCTATCTATTCCTCTCGCAATCGAAACACGGCAGCAGAAATGGTTGATCAGACGATTCCTACTTAGAATTAACACAACATGCATATATAATTCAACATCTCCCTACTCAATGCTATTGCAATTCCCCTCATACTTACCTAATTCCTCCGAATGGAGATTTAGCTACTCATATTCATAATCGAACTTGCAGCAAGGTTAAAAACAAAGTAAATGCTCATTAGATTCAATTGCAAGGAAATGCTCAATCAAATTCACAACAGTTCAAATCAAGAACAACGTTTAAAAAACATAGAAATCAAATAACAAATAAGAGAAAAATCTTGCGATTAGTCAAAACACAGAGATCTGCTGCTCTGCTTTCCGATTGCTCCTCCAATCGACAAAATCTTCTGGAATTGTACGAAAATTGCTACGATCTACAAACTACTTGGAACGAAAAATGCTTGAAAAACTAAGAACACTACTCTCTAAACCTAGCTATCACTCTAATTGAAAACTGGAAAACTCTAAACTCTAAAATTCAAAAACTGGAAAATGGAAAAGCTCTTTCCATTAAAATTACGCACCAGCTTATATACTCTCTTCAGATGTTCCCGCCTAAGAAATCAATGGTTGAGATTAATTGCCATGACATAGTAATCAACGTCCTTCTTCGATGTTCGACATGTGTTCCTTCTAAAGTAGTCACGCACTTCGCACTGCTTTAAACTCTACAACTCCCCGCTTTGCTTAAGCTTTCCTTTTGCAGACCCGCAACTTGCACAACCTGTCAGCTGTAGCAAATAAAGATAATCAAGGGCTAAACTTGTCAACCCAACTGCTTCACACATTCATGCAAAAATGCTACGAAATACCACAAAAACCTCTTATACTCAAAAAAACTGTAGAAAATCACAAGTTGCAATCATCATGCTATCGCTCATCATATTATCTCTTAAATCAACTCAATAACTTAGGAAGATCACTCAAATGTTCTCAATGAAACAACATTTACTCTCAATGCTTGAGAGTTATCATTCATATTATTATTATTATTATTTTTATTGATTCCAAAAGGGGGAGAGATAATAAGAAAAATGAAAGCATGTTATTATTAATTATGTGTGTTGATTTTTCATATAGTTCATATCTTACATCACACATTATTTTATATTTCATTTTTCTTGGGTAGTTTTTCAGCATAAAAAAGGGAAGATTGTTGGCTTTTTTGCCCCTACTTAAATTTTAATTAATTAATTAATGTTTTGATGATAACAAACTTGAATTTTAATTATTAATAATTTTGGATTTTTGAAGTTTTAGTATGTAGGGTTTGGAGAGACGATTCCAATGCATTTTGAATTGTGCAAATCGGAGGTAAAATGAAGAAGATATGGACAAAAGAAGATTTGAAGAAAAATTGCCTATAAAAAAAACAAGATTTCATTTTCAAATTGTTTCCTTTTGAACCAAAACTCTTTCCATCTTATCTTCATTCAATCCTAGCCATATACTACATTTTTCCTGATTTAAGTTCGACTATGTATAATTTTCTAAGGTGATTCCAGACTTAACATGTTGTTAATAACAACTAAGTGTAAAATCGCAGGGTTGCGCAAGTATACGCAATTGAATCGCGACAAGTGATAAGTATTTATTTTATCGTTCTTCACAGGGAATTTGTATTTAGTAAGTGCAAACTCAAGAGTCAGTGCAGAATGTAAATAATGCTAATGGGATTTTGAAGTTGGGAATGCTAAGTAAATATAGATGCATATGCAAATGATGCTAAGTAAATATGGATGCGTAGGCAAATGATGCTAAGGAAACTTTAGTTGAGATTTACCCTACTTATGAGATAATGGTGACTTCAAATCATACTTCCTGAACTTAACAAATGCTTCCACATTTATTGGCTGAGAACATCCAGCTTCAACTGTAGTGCCTCGCAAATTTACTCCAGGCGGCGTATGCAATATGAGGGTTAACTTTAACTCCATTTAATGACACGTTAGACTCCACATCATACTATTGTGACTTGCTGGATCTACCGTTGACTCCTTCTTCCGTAGTTGTCAGAGGCGAGCATATGTGGGTAGCTAACTGACACATACTTAATGGATAACTCAACATTACAAAGTGGAATCACCCACACTCATAGCATATATTAACAACCAAACTACACTTGAATGCATGATGAACTAATGAACTACTTCTAATGGCAAGGGATAATACAGCATGTTAACGAGTTAAGCAATATAAGTTGTCGCAAGATTGCCAACCCTTACTATGTTCTTTCTTAAGCTCCCCTTCCGGAAAGCTTAACAGCAACCTACAGGTACATTGCCCGTAGATTTGCACAATAAATAAAAAATACTTAAGCAACTAGTGAGGAGGTTATTCCTAACTTCTCTCTAAAATACCTTAGACAAGGTATCGCTTGGAGAGAACGGCTAAGCCAAGCTCTCACCATCCCCTTTCCCAAGGTTGATGGTAAGCAAGCAGCAGGTGGAGTGTCAATCGACCTGTGCTGAGGTAAAACACCTGATGTCCTTAATAACAATCTCATTATCCTACATAATTAGTTATTCGTGATATATATATATATATATATATATATATTCCCTGTAATTCTTCTAAAAATCAATATCAATCATTAAACTATAACAAGGGATCAAATCTGAACAATTTATTGCGTAATACAACTTAAGAAGCGTTACAATCTATTCATACGATTACATGATAATGGAATATAACTAAGAAATGCAACAAACTATATGCTAAGTATAGATGGGTATTGGCATCGTCATCGCTATTGCTAGCAAGTTCTTTTGCCAACAAGCGCCACTATACTAGATCTTTTAGGGTTACAGATGGAGGATAGTCAGAATCTCCATTGAGACTCCAGCATCCTTCAACCCATTTAAAATAGCTCCCCGGTCGAATCAGTACACCTTTCTCTTTCGACTTCACAAATTTATAAGCTCCTAAGTTCCTTGGCGAACACGTTCAATCTTGCAGATTTGTTGGAAATCTTTCCCATCCTTCTCTCGTTGATTTTGGTCTAATCACGACCAAACTTTCCTTTTCTCTTGTCTCTACATTTCCGTGCTAACTGTAGTTCTGTGAAAATCGATGCGTTCCTGCGTAATTTAACATGTTAGCAAGTGTTTCTTATAACAATGTGTTTTTTCTTGTTTATTCGAATAATTTGATGCACTTAACCACATTGTTATCCTTCTTTTAGCTTATAACCATTTTCAGCTTAAAGTGTGAATTTATGCAGATATTTTAGATCTGCGTATCTTAGAATGCGAATTGGTACTTATAATTTGAGTGAAATGCTGCGGTTTGGAAGTTTAAATAGCGCTAATATTTAGAGCTGTTAGTCCTAAATCCAATGACCACGATTCATCATATCTTCATTAATTGTTGTCCGTTGATCATTTTGCCCTAAATCCAATGGACACCTCTCATCTTCTTTCTATCAAATCCATAGCCTCCATAACAAAAAATATACAGCAACTATCATTTCCAAAACAGCTCCAAAAATTTTGATTATACTTCTCACATTCCTGAATCGGGGCATTGCAAATTTTGTAAAGAAGCTGTCAACGACAAACTTGCGAATCTTGCCTACGAGACAAACTTTGTGAAAGTTATTTTTACTTTTTATTTGGGATTTGTATTAAGGTGTGGGGTACACCTTGGGTTGTGAGAAAACATAATTGGTTTAATCATGAACAAGCAAAAGGATTTGGGTTTCTTTTTATCTAAAAAAAATAGGGTTGGAGTGGTTTAATCTTGAACCTAGTAAAAGAATTGGGGTTTCTCTTTAGCCTAGAAAAAATAGGGTCATGTAGGTTTCGTTCTCACCCGCAAGAGAATCATCTAGTAAGATACCCAAGGAGGAGCCCTTGGGAAGTGGAGTAGGATTTCTGAACCACTATAAACTTTGGTTTCTTTCTCTCTTCTCTTAACTTTTAATTTTCTTGCTTTCAATTCTTACATATTAAATTTCTTGTTGGATGATTTTAGATTAACAAAATTAAAATCATTAAAGTATATTTTTAAATAACTAAAAAGTTGGCAAACTCTATTCACCCCCCTCTAGTGCTGCCTTTCGATCCTACATTTTTATCATGATAGATAGATTATAAAGACTTAAAAAAATATTGGAAAATAAAAGGTCTAACAATAATAATTAAATAAAATAAATATACATATAATCTAAACAATTAAATAACAGAATAATTATGTTATAGGTAAATTTTTTTAAAAAAATTTAAATAATAAATTTGGGTTGGTCGGGTTGGGTTTTGTTAATCTTAGGTCAACCTTTGACCCAACCCAACCCATGAAAATTTCATGACTTTGAACCCAACCCAACCCAAAAATGTATTTAACCCAACCCAACCCGTCAAATTGGGTTGGGTCTGTTCGGGTTACTCAGATTGTCAAGTTGTTTGAACACCCCTAGCTTGTATGGATAGCTGGTCGACACTCATTAATTAACTTGACAAACATGCTTAATTGCATAACTCCTTGCATCCTAGTACGTGCTTCTATAATCCGTCCCCTTAACCGTTGCCTAAAATGCTTAGCTAGACATGAATTTAACGAAAATAAATAATATACGTAAAGTGGAAGACATAGTAGTATGAACTAAAGTAGATTATATTCAACAAAGTAACGCTTGTGCGTTAAAAAGAATAATAAACTAATCTAAACACTACTATGAAATGAAATAACTAATGAATGAAGATAAATTGTGGCGGCTGCTGAAGGACATGAATCCTTATCACCAGGAGTCATGGACTTCACTCGGACATCGTCTCTTGGCTACCAAGGAAGAAATCCAAAAAAACAGGCATACCTCTTGCGACTCGGTCTTCTTCAATTTATAGGCTTCTAGGTTGCTTGAGGCTCAAGGCGTTGAATTTTGAAATTTATTTATTCACTAAATGTTGATTTCTTTACAGATCCTTGATTCACGCAATTCTGTAATCTAGAAGGTTCTGTAACTTCGTGATCGCAATGTGTCAGACTTTGCATTCTTCGATGTTCATCGTTCTGATTTCAACCTTCATATTTTTCTTTGGATGGGATGGACTAGCGTTCTGGCTAATGTAAATCAGACAAGAGATTAGCAAGACTTAAGTATTTATCTTTATTGCGTGAAGCATCCCACATCCATAAATACTCCTAAGACTCTTATTTTTCTTAGTTTTTCTCCTAAGACTCCTTAAATATGTATGCATGATATTTTCGTACTTAATGTCATTCTTAACTCTTAAGTTCATTCAATTTAACATGTAAATTACTTAAAATGCATGGAAATGATGGTTTAAATAACGTTCTAATTGAGAGTTATCAATGGTCAGTTAGAAGCTATCTCTAAAGAAATTGATGTTGTTAGAGTTAAATGTATATTGTATTTAGTATAATTTATTGCTTTATTATATCTAGGCCCTTCAGGCCCATTGTTACACACATATAATGGCATTGCCAGTCAATGAATAATACATAATGACTCTTTAGTCACAAACTCTCGGTTACATGGTATCAGGACGATTCTGGATATTTTTGTTCTATTTGTTTTTCTCCTACTTTTAATTCTGTTTTTTCCATAATAGTTGTTTTTTTTTTTTTTAGTCCATTATATATGGTTGAGATTAAGCAAACTAGCATTATGTCTCATTCGAGGAAAATCACGAATCGCAAGCTAAATGGCAAGGTTCCTACTGACAAGTTTGCTAAACTCCAGGCTTTCGACACTTCATCGCAGTCATCCTCTTAAGAACCCTCTCGTGTTGCAACCTTAGATGAATCAGGAAACAATCATTGTCTTCTTTCGTCGTCAATAAAGGGGTCATAGACTCTGAGGCGATTGCTCATATGACAGGTAACATAAACTTGTTTTCTACCTCGTTGTCGTCTGTATGTTTCCCTCTTGTTACCTTGGCCGATGGATCCTTGTCTCCCGTATAGGGGTTAGGATCGGTCATACTCACCTCTACAATATCATTGTCTTCTATCTTATAACTGCCTATGATAGCTCTAAATATTTAAGCTCCCAAATCATAACATTTCATTCAATTTATAAGTACAATTTCGAATTCCAAGTTAAGTAGGAAACAAATATCCGTATAAGTTCGCACTTTAAGTTGAAAGTGGTTACAAGCTAAAAGAAGGATAACAATGCAGTCAAGTACATCAATTTATATGAATAAATGAGAAAACTGCATTATTATAAGAAGCGCTTGCTAACATGCTAAAACGAACAGGAAAGCAATGTCTTTCGCATTGCGATAGACCTACAGTTGGCATAGATGACTCAAAGACAACAGGAAAGAAAAGTCGGATCGTAATTTGAAGAACAGAACCAACGGGACAAGGACGAAAAAAATCACATAATTCAGCCAAAAAATCCGCAAGATTGAACGTGTTCGCCAAGAAACCGTAGACGCCTATAAATTTGTGAGAGTTCAAAGGAGAAAAGTGTACTGGTTCAACTGGGGAGCTACTGTAGATGGGTTGTGATATGTCGGAGTCTCAATGGAGATCTCGGCTATCCTCCATCTATAACCCTAGAAAATCTAGTACCATGGCGTTTGTTGGTATAAGAACTTGTTAGCAATAACGACGACGATTCTAGTAGCCCATTAGTAGTTAGCATGTAGTTTTGTTGCATTTCTCAGTTAGACTCCATTGCATTTCTCATGTAATCATAGGAGTAGATTGTATCGCTTCTTAAGTTGTATTACGCAATAAATTGTTTAGACATGATCCCCTGTTGCAGTATAATGATTGATATTGATTTTAAGAAGAAATTAAAGGAATATGTATCATGAATAACTAATTAAGAAGGACATTGAGATTTCTTATAAGAGCGACAGTTGTTTTACTTAGCACGGGTTGATCGACAGTCCACTTGTTGCTTACTTACCATCAACCTTGGAAAATGGGATAATAAGAGCTTCGCCTAGCCATTCTCACTAGACAGTACCTTGTCTAAGGTATCTTAGAGAGGAGTTAGGAATAACCTTCTCACTAGTTGTTTACGCAATGTGTATTTATTTTACAAACCCATGGGCAATGTACCTGCGAGTTGCTGTTAAGCCCTCCGGAAGGGGAGCTTAAAGTGAAACATAGTAAGGATTAGCAATCTCGCGACAACTTGTTCTCGCTTAATCTGTTAGCATCCTGCATCATCCCTTGTCATTAGCATTAGTTCATTAGTTCATCAAGCATTAAAGTTCAGTTTGGTTGTTAATATACGTTATGAGTGTAGGTGACTTTACTTTGTAATGTTGAGTGGTTCACTAAGCATACGTTGGTTAGCTACCCACGTATGCTAGCCTCTGGCAAATTCGGAAGAAGGAGTCAGCAGAAGATCCAACAGGTCATATTTAGTCTGGTGTAAAGTCTTTTGCACCATTAAAAGGATTAAGGTTAATCATGTTATTTCATACGTCGCCTGGAGAAGATTGAGAGGCACTATAGCGGAAGCTGGGTGTTTTCAGTCAATAAGTGCGAAAGAATTTGTTAAGTTAGGGAAGTATGATTTGAAGGTCACCATTATCGCATGAGTAACATAAACACAACTATAGCTCACTCAACACCATTTGCATATGCATCTATATTTATTTATCATTCAACAACTCAAAATCTCATCAACATTGTTTACATTCTACACTGACTCTCGAGTTCGCACCTATTAAATACAAATTCCCTATGGAGAACGATAATAAATACTTATCAATTGCCACGATTCAACTGTGTATACTTGCTCAAGCCTATGATTTATTACTTAGCTGTTAGCAACGTTACTTTAAGTCTGGAATCACTTTTAGAATATTATACATAGTCGAACTTAAATCTCATCGGTCAGCCTACATTCTCGTATAATCTGATTTTTGTAAGTCAACTATCCCTTGACTTAAATTGTTTCATTTCGTTTTTTTTTTGTTATTTCTTGTTTCAGGATCATTTAACGAAGAAGATTATTAGTAGGGGGCATGAATTTGGGGGTCTCTACGTCTTAGATCAGCAATAAGTCCAAGTTGTAGCATGTGCAAGCACTACGTCTCTGTTCGAGGTCCATTGTCAGTTGGGTCATCCATCATTGTTCATTTTGAAGAAGTTGCTTCTAGAGTTTAATAAGGTGTCGTCTTTAAATTGTGAGTCATGTCAGTTCGTAAAGTTTCATTGTTTGAGTTCTAGTCCAAGGATTAATAAACGAGCCAACGCTCCATTTGAGTTAGTTCATTCAGATGTTTAGGGTCTGAGTCTTGTTGTGTCTAAAATAAGATTTTGTTATTTTGTTACATTTGTTGACGAATTTTCTCGTCTTACTTGGGTTTATCTCTTGAAAAATCATTCTGAATTGTTTTCTCACTTTTATGCTTTTAAATCTGAAATTCGTACTTAATTCAATGTGTCTATCAAAGTTTTGCGCACTGATAATGCGGGCAAATATTTTTCGGGTATTCTCGGTTCCTATCTTCGTGAGAAGAGTATTATTCATCAACCATCTTGTGGGACACTCCATCTCAAAATGGGGTGGCTGATCACAAGAACAGACATTTGCTCAAAATAGGGTCTTGCCTTTCCATCTCAAAATATTTTTCAGGTATTCTCGGTTCCTATCTTCGTGAGAATGTAACATTTTTGGGTTGATGCTGTTTCTATTACATGTTTTCTCATTAACCGAATGTCATCTTCTATTTTGGGTAGTAAAATTCCGTTCCAAGTCTTGTGTCCTTCTAAAGAAATGTTCCATATCCTACCTAAGATCTCCGGGTGTACGTCTTTTGTTCGTGATGTTCATTCTCAATGGACCAAGTTTGATCCTAAGTCTTTGAAATGTATCTTTCTAGGATACTCTCGTGTCCAAAAGGGTTATCGTTGTTATTTTCCGAGCACAAATCGGTACATTGTTTCCTCTGATGTTATTTTTTTTTTAGAATACTCCATTCAGTTCTCTGTCCAGTCCTCCACCTGCGGAGGATGACTTGTTGGTTTATGAGGTGGTGTCTTCGTCCGATAGTTCAGACCCCCCTCTATCGCTCCTTATTCCATCTCATCCACCTCTTACTCAGGTGTACACTCGGTGTCCACAACCCTCAGAGGCATTCCCCGTACCTGTAAGTTCTTCGTCATTTAACTTACAACCTAGCAATGATCTTGACTTTCCCATTGCTCTTCGTAAAGGTAAGCGCTCTTATACGTATCCTATTTCTTCGTTTGTGTCTTATCATCAGTTGTCTTCACCCTCTTTTTCGTTTCTCACTTCACTTGATTTTGTGTCTGTTCCTAAAACCACTAGTGAAGCCTTGCCCCACTCTGGGTAGCACCAGGCCATGGTGGAAGAGGTGGTTGAGTTGGATGCGAGGAACTTGGGAACTAGTAGCTCGTCCATAGGGAAAATAGACGATTTGTTATAAGTGGATGTTTGCTGTCAAGATGAATTCTAACGGATTAGTTGCTTGACTCAAAGCACGCTTGGTTGGTAAAGGGTATGCTCAGACATATGAGATTGATTATAGTGAGACCTTCTCTCCAGTTGCAAAGATATCATTCATTCGACTGTTTGTTTCTCTAGCCGCAATGAATGATTGGCCGTTGTATCAGCTTGATGTTAAGAATACCTTTGTGCATGGTGATTTCCTTGAGAAAGTATATATAGAGCAACCACCTGGATTTGTTGCATAGGGGGAGAATGTCAAAGTCTTTCGTCTCCCTAAATCCTTGTATGGCTTAAAACAGAGCCCTCATGCATGGTTTGCAAAGTTCAGTCAGGCTCTTGGCAGTTTAGAATGTAAAAGTGCTCTTCAGATCATTGTGTGTTCTATCGACAGTCTGAACGCGAGATTGTCTTGCTTGTGGTGTATGTCAATGATATCGTGATTACTGGAAGTGATGATTCAGGGATGGTCACACTAAAGACCTTCCTTCATGGCCAGTTTAGTACAAAAAATCTTGGAACTCTGAAATATTTCTTAGGCATTAAAGACATGAGAAGTAAAAAGTGAATCTTTTTGTTTCAAAAGAAGAATGTTCTTGATTTTTTTACTGAAATAAGGAAGTTATGTGTTAAACTATGTAGAACTCCGATGATACCAAACCAATAGCTCGTCAAGGAAGGTGAAACATTTTCTGATCCTAAGAGATTCAAGAAGATTGTTGGAAAATTTAACTATTTGACAGTCACAAGACCAGATATTTCATACTCTGTGAGTATCGTGAGCCAGTTTATGTCATCCCCCACAGTCGACCATTGGACAGCCATGGAACAAATTCTAAGTTATCTCAAGTTTGCTCCTGGAAGGGGTATTGCATACAAAAGCCATGGACACTCCAATATTATGTTTTTCGGATGATGATTGGGCAGTTCTAAGGAGGACGGAGGTAAACTTCAGGTTATTGTGTGTTCATGGGAGGTAATTTAGTATTGTGGGAGAGTAAGAAACAGAACGTGGTATCTTGATCAAGTTCTGAGTCAGAGTATAGAGTTATGTCTCAAGTAACATGTGAGATAGTATGGCTGGTTCAACTGCTTAATAAAATTGGAGTGAAAACCACATTACCTACAAGACTATGGTGTGACAATCAAGCAGCGATCCACATTGCCTCTAATTCAGTGATTCATGAGAGAACTAAACACATTGAAGTAAACTGTCATTTTATTTGAGAGAATATACAATAAGGTTTGATTTCCATAAGTTATGTGAAGACTGGAGAACAGTTGGGTGATATCTTCACCAAAACGTTGAAGGGAGTTCGGATAAGCTACCTTTGCAACAAGCTAGCCATGATAGATATATTTGCTCTAGCTTGAGGGGGAGTGTTAGAGTTAAATGTATATTTTTATTTAGTATAGTTTATTGATTTATTAGATAAAGGCTCCTAGGCCCGTCAAGCCCATTGTAACACTTATATAATGGCATTGTCACTCAATGAATAATGTATAACGACTCTTCGGCTACATATGTGTCTACATCAATGGAAGATCCCTCATTACACACATACATGATAGAGAAGCCTAAAAGACAAGTTAAACTCCCAGCTAAATACATTCAAACTGATTGTGTGAGTAATAAACTCTCTAAGATCCTAGATGAAAAACCCCAGAGCTATCAAGATGTTTTTAAAAGCAAAGACAAGACTAATTGGGAGACAATAATGAGAAATGAGATTCACTCATTTCACTCATTTCACAAGAACAAGACATGAGACTTGGTTAAAATTCCTAACAATAAGAAATCTATTCCATGTAAATGGATTTTCAAAAGAAAGATCACTAGAATAGAGGAAGAAATAAGATTCATGGTCAGACTTGTTGTTAAGGGGTTTAGATAGAAAGAAGGAATAGACTATAGTGAGATATTCTCACCTATGGTAAATACACACCTCTATTTGAATAATACTTGCTATAGTAGCCTATGAAAAAATGGAGCTATAACAGATGGATGTTACCACAACTTTCTTAGATGGAAGCTTGGAAGAAGAGATCTACATGGTTGAGCCAGAAGGATTCATTAAAGAAAAAGGAAAGAGCTCGGTCTCCAAACTAAATAAGTTCCTCTATGGACTAAAACAAGCTTCTAGGTGTTGGTACAAAAGATTTGATGACTTTATGCTAAACATTGGCTTTGAAAGAAGTTTGTATGATGCTTGTGTGTACTACAAAAGAACATAAGGGAAATATAATGTATCTTCTACATGTAGATTATATGTTACTTGTTGGAAGAGACAGTGTAGAGTTAAAGACTATCAAGAGGCAACTAAGTTCAAAATTTGAAATGAAGGACCTCAGAACAACTAATGTCATATTGAGAATGGAAATTAGAAGAGACATAGAAAGACCTATGCCAAGAAGGTGTTGAAAATATTCAACTTGAGTAGTTCAAAGCATGTGAGTACCCCACTTGCTCAACACTTTAAACTAACAACCAAAGATTTTCCAACTGATCAAGATGGTAGGTATGTAATGAGCAATATTCCCTATGTTAATACCACGTGTAGTCTATTGTACTTGAAGGTGTGCTTGACCAAATCTAGCTTAGTGCTCTAGCTTTGTGAACAGATACATGGTAAATCATGGAAAGTCTTATTGGGAGGCCACTAAGTGGGTAATAAGGTAATTATTCGGCTCTATAAGTAAAGGTCTTCTATACAAAGCTTATGTGATAGAAAAAGCTGAGATAAGAGGCTTTGTAGACTTAGACTTTGCTGAAGACATGGACAAAAGAAGGTCTCTAACAGTATTTATCTTCCTATTTGGAGACAATGTAATAAGTTGGAAGTCTAACCTACAATCAGTGGTTGCCACTGAAGCTGAATTCATTGTAGCACTAGAGGCTCTCAAAGAAGCAATGTGGCTGAAGGGAATCCTAGGTGAACTCAGTTATGAGCAAGAAACAATAGAACTGCTTTGTGACCATCAAAGTGAAATCCACCTTGCAAAGAACAAATAGTTTCATGAAAGGTCTAAGCACATTGATGTCAAACTACATTTTGTAAGAGATGTAGTTGACAAAGGGGAACAATCACAGTCCTTAAAGAATCTGTAAATCTTAGGTGGCAATAGAATCCCACAGAAATAGGGTTCTTCACTTCGGGGAAGATTTTAAGACCACACCTTTTAGAATGTAAAAAGTTTGCAAGTGTTCGTACACGTGGGTTTTGAGCGAGGACGCAAACTAACGATAATGGCCACAACGACCGTGGTTTGGCGTAAGCACGAACAGGGCTAGGGCAGGACGAATTTTATCGGAGGTGTGAAAGAATCTTTGACGAGGACGGAAGTTGGAGGTGGAAGAATATTCGACGAGAACGGGAGTCGAACAATCATGTTAGAGCTTCAAATCGTTGATAGGTAAGCATAGAACGAGGAGTTGGACAAAAGTTTGGAATCTTGGATTGACTCTTCAACATCTTTCAATTTAGGAGAGGTTGATTATTTAAAAAAATAAAATTGAGTTTGTGGTGGATTTAATGCAACAATCATGACTTTACAAGTGTGTACTCCCTACTCAATTTTTTTTATATATATATTTTATGTTCATGACCAGCAAAATTTCATTAATCTTTTTTTATTTCCATTAATTTGTTTATTTCATGTACGAGTAGAGTTACCTAAAAATTCAAAAGTTTAAAATAATATTTGATTTTAATTGTCAAAATAATATTAGATTTTTACTATAAATTGAATATTAGATTTTGAATTCAAAATAATATTAGATTTAATGGTTAAAAAGATCTCAGGATTTGTTAGATAGTTTGTTATAAAATATATATATATATATATATATGTATTTTCTATAACTAATTAAAAACTGTATAATAGAGATAAAGCAAGAATGGTCAAATTTATTTTGTGTAATTGATAATCCTAAAATAAAATTCAGACATAAATTTAAAGCTTAAAAAAAAGTCATTTTCGTAATTAATTTTTCAAACTTAAACACTTCACTAGTTGTTCTGAAAAGAATTTGGGACCTCAATAGAACCAGAAATGGAAGAGGAATGGAAGAAGGGATCCAAGCTATGGTAGTAGAATCTCATGGAAAGATTTGTGGGAATATTTTTTTCTCTCCTCCGTGAGAGTACCACTATCTCCTTCGTGAGAGCTTCGTTTTCGTGATTTAGTTTTATCATTTTTTATTCGAGAGTCTACAAATCCGTTGAGAGTTGGGTTATTGCGGTTGGAAAAGAGGGGATTTTGCATTTGTTTATTGTTATTTTTTGTGGTTTTGGTGGCCTTGTTTTCATTTGTGGTACTGTTCTTGGGAGCTTGGTTTTATTTTTTGGTCATTTGAGGAGAGTTGAATGGAGTTCTCTTGGCTAAACATGGCAGGTTTCAAGTGGGATTTTAGTGGGGCAAAGGATTTCGGCGTGGGCTCGATGGGGTGCGGCTGGTTGGTGCCGCTCGTCGCCGGAAACTGAATCGCTGCATTGGGAGGTTGAAGGTGGAATGTTGGTGTCAGATACAAATTTAAATAAGTCATTTATGAGGGAGTGGAATGGGAGTTTAGGACTTTTGGAAAACAATTAATTAAGGGGGGCAATTAGTCAAATGTCTACTTTTTAATAAACTAAATATGAAATATCTACTCATTTAGATGATTTAAAATTATGTCTAAATCTAATATTCTCGAATTTAATATAATTAAATGAATGTATTGTAAATGACATTTGTACCCTTTTTATGCATTTATTTTTTAAATGTTTAATATTCTCATTATAGAAAGCACCTAACTAACTCCCTTACAATCTAAATAATAACAAATTTGAATTATAAAAGGAAATTTAAATTATAACATTTAAAATCAAAATATACTAATAAAAAATAAGTTGAAGATTTGAAATATGAAATTTAAAATAACTCTCTGATTCCCTTCTAACCATTTACATACACTTACATATGGTTGCCTGATGCGGGTTGGAATTTTTAATTGGTATAAACAAAAATTAAGAAATTGAATGCTTACCTGACATGCAGACCTACCATCATTATTTGGCAGTTAGTTTTTTAGTTTGAGGCCGTTCGAAGCATGTTCCCCTCCGTCCGCCGGTGTCCGAGTTCCTCCTCTTCCACACCGTGAGAGCCTCAACTACCTCTCCAGCTGTGACTTCTTCCAACAAGAAGAAATCGGGTGAGAGCCCCATCCATCTTGCCTCGAAGAAGCACGTCAAACTCCATCCACTGACGTGTCTGAATTTCGTCCTCTTCCACACCATAAGAGGCGAGCCATCTCCCCTCGGAAAAAGTACGTTCGACTACATCTACTAACGTGTCTGAGTTCCATCCTCTTCCACACCATAAAAGGCGAGCTTCCTCACCGCCATGTATGAGTTCCAGCTATCTCCATCTTTGAAATGTGGTAGTCCAACTATTTCCATCTTCGAACGATTGCAGTCTAGCTCTCTCCATTATCAACTGTGGCAGCTTAGCTCTTTTCATTATCAACGATATCTCCAGCTTCAAACTGTGGCAATTTGGCTTCTCCGTCTTCAAAGTTTTGCACCTCAATTGATAAATTCATCGAAAGGTCACCCTCCTTGAGCTCGAAAATTTCAATCTCCACATTTTTTTAGAGTCATAAACAAACCCAAAAATTGCTAAAGTAAGAAGAACACAAAAGAAAACCAAGGAAAAACTTATGATTTGAGTAGATGCCTCTTTCATCTCAAACTTCGTTAAAGACACCGTGAGCGGCATAGCATCCACTGCTTTGTCGCATGAATCTTTAATTACGATGTGGAATTAGGCAGTTGGAAATTGGCAGGCTAGGGAACCTTGAGACTTGATGATATTTTGTGCATTCTGCTTCGGGGTTGTGAATGTGAATGTCGAAGTGGTCGGTAATTATGTTGGAAATTTCAATCGATCCTGTGAAAAGGACCATCTCCCCTTTGTTGTAGTTTAAACTTCCTTTGATCCGGAAACCTTTCTTTTCGTAGATGAACCTAAACCCAATCACCTTGTTTAAAAATCAATTGTTTTCTCCCATGATTCTTGCTAGTGATTAGCTTCTGATTTTTCTTTTCAATCCTTTCTTTGATTTCTTTGTGCAATTCCTTTATGTATTCGGCCTTAGAAGATG
>JBBMKA010000030.1:3020942-3041082 GCA_037833695.1 Sechiopsis laciniata
TATATATATATATTTCATCCAATTGTCAACATCAACTTTCAAACAAGATTTCATATACCTAATTGTTGTAATCTAAAAAAAAATGATTTCATACAACCACTTCTTTTAACATTAATTATGAATTAAATTTTCCTACAACCATTTCATCTTAAAAAGAGAAAACTTTAAATTATTTTTTTGACATGTCGTAAATTACTTTCTTTTTATGGACGTGTTTACCTTTATTTCAAAAAAAAAAAAAAAAAAATTACTTTCTTGTTAGAAAATTTTTCCAATCCAAATTGGCACTAGCTATAATTATTATTATTTTTCAAATAAAAAATTGGGGGAGGAGTCCCTACACTTATATGGAGAATATTACTGCTCTTAAATGTTGGGATGCTAACAAAGTATTCCACATTGATTAGACGAAGAGAAGATCATGGGTATATAAGTGATGAAAACCATTTCTATTGATATGAAGTCTTCTGGAGAAACCTAAAAATAAAGTCATGAGGGTCTAGGCCCAAAGTGGACAATATCATATCAATATGAAGATTCGGATAGGGTTGTCATCCTTCACAATTGGTATTAGAGCCTTGCCCTGTCTTTATAGGACAAAGACGTTTGAAGCTCCGAAATAAAAATTTGTAGTAGCTCTATTAGACTGGTGGTGTACTCTCGAGAGAAGAGGAGTAAGCTTTTTTTGTGAGATTTTTCTTCTTCTTGGGTATATTTCATAAGAGGGTGTTTTTTCTCCATTGAAGAGTGTTGTAAACTCTTGTAATTTCTCCAACAACTTAGTGGAACCTGCAATTGGTAGCAGAGATTGAAAGTAGCCATCATTAGGTGAACTAGTATAAATTGATGTCAATTTTTCTTCCCTAAACTTTTATTATCATTCATGCTTATTAAATTTAAATTCCTTTATCTATATTTTTTAAGCATGTCGTTTCCAAATTGTTGATTCCGGACTTTGATATGGAGAATGAATTAAATCTCGGAAGGGGTTGAAATATATTTTTGTCTAAATTGTTGGAATTTAGATTGATTGTATATTGTTGGTACTGTGACTATATTTGCCTATATTAAACAGCATGACAATCAAATACTGATTTCAAATTTGAATTGAATCTATGATCTTAAAGTTAAAATAGATTACCATCTATAATGTCACTTCATGAATGCAATTTTATTGGTATACAGTACCGAGCTTTTCCCAAAATACTCTCTTCAGATATCAATTTTTTTTTGTGAGAAAAACAGATTTTCTATCTCAAATTAAAAGAAGAGAGATTTCGAATTTTATAATTTCAATTAATTAGTTCTTTTTTTTTTAAATTATTATTTTCAGATTGTTTCAAAGATGGCAGGGATAGAAAAGAAGAAATAATGACAATAGCTCGGTCACAAAAAAAAAAAAAAAAAAAAAAAAAAAAAAAAAAAAAAACATTTTCCATAAGTTTTAAGTTTGTTTTATTTCAATTCATAGATTTGTTCAATTTTAATTTATAGACTTTTAACATTGTTCTACTTTAATCTCTACACTTTAAAAGTTTAATTTAGTCTATCCACTTTTAAGTTTGTTCAATATTGACTCCAAAACTTTAAAACTACAATTTTAGTTCCTGATTTTAAAAAAGTTTAAAATTAATCTTTAAAAATAAATTTGAAGTTAATATTTACTGAAATTGGTTTAACAATATTAATAATTTTAATATAAGTAAGCAAAATATACGAACATATTTATAGAGAAAGTTGATAATTTTTTTAAAAAAAGAATAACAAAATTTGTTCAATAAGGACTAAATTTAATCTATTTTGAAAGTATATGGATTAAAATTAAGCATTTAAAAATTTATAGATTAAAATAGAACAATCATAAAAGTTTAGAGACAAAAATAGATCAAACTTAAAAATTTAAGAATTAAAGTTAAATTTTTAAAAATTTGGTGATCAAAATAGAGCACAAATTAAAAATCTAAAGATAAAAAAAAATGATATTTAGAAAAAAATGGTAATAGAAAAATAGAAACAAATAATTAAAGTGGGCAAAAGTTTAATTAGGCAGTCACAAATACATAAAAAAAAAAAAATAGAAGAACAAAAACAAATATATATTTAGAAGATCCAATCCAATTCGTAAGGTGACCGACAAAACTTATTCAAAATGAAGCTTTTAAAAAAGCCACGTCGGCATCCGACCTGGCTTTCTAATACCCACAACCCATTTACCGTGGGTTCCACCACACACAATCTTTTCTATTTATCTGCTTTCTTTAAATGACAACAGGCTTCTCTTCCCCACTCCCCACTCCCATTTTCCCTCGCTCGCCGGAAACACTGATCGGAGTATGAAGAACTCTCTGATCTTCACCGTTGTTTGGATCGCAATCTTTGCCACCCGTGTCGCACCAGATGCCTCCAATCACCGCTACAGCGAAGGCGACCCTGTGCCTCTTTACGCTAATAAGGTCGGCCCGTTTCATAATCCCAGGTAATTGTTCTTTCTCTTCTCGGAATTTGGATCTGTAATTGGATCTAAACAAACCTTTTTTTTTTTCTTGGTCTCAATTTCGGTCGTTTCGTTCATTTGATTTGATTTTGTTTGCTCGAGGGCTTCTTTTTGTTGATTTGGACTGATTTTGTTGTATAATGCGGTGCCTAAAATTTTAGTGGTCAATTGCAGTTGAGGATTCGGTTTGAGTCTCAAGACTGAACGAACGTTTTATTGCATTAGATTGTTTGTTATTGGTGAAGATTGCGGTTCTCTCGTTCTGTTGAATTTATCGTTATTTGTTTTGATGAAATGTTGGCTCGTTATTTTATATTTGAGATGTTTATTTTTCTGATCTTCTTGTTTATTCTGTAATTCCAGTGAAACCTACCGCTACTTTGATCTGGCCTTCTGCTCACCAGGTTTTCTCCTCTTTTTGTGCATTTTCCTGATTGAATCTATGGTCTTATGTTCTTGAATAGCGCCTCTCTGTGTGGGGAAGACTTTGTTTTAGATTCATTTCTTTAGCTTGTGTTTTTTTGTTCCAAGTTGCTATGGCAGGATGCCTAAAAACTGTGTGTATCTCCCACATCTGCCTGATGCTAGACCAACCAGATAATCTTTCAGTTGCTTTCTCTATTTTTTTTTTTTCACTGTCGGTTCACACCATTTTTCCTGGAAAATGACAAATAAAACTTGTAACCATCATGGATTGGCCTAATCTTCATTAAGGGTCTTGGAAATCATTAACTTTTTTAGAGAAAATGAATTCAATCAATAGCTATTTGAAAATTAATTTTCTACGAGTTTTCTTGACAACTAAATTTTGTAGGGTCACACGGTGTTGTCTCTTGTGTGATTAGTTGAAGTGCGCATAAGCTGTCTAATACACTCATGGAGATAAAAAAAACAAAGAAAACATACTTTTGAGATATCTAAGGTCTTGTTTGATAATATTTAGTTTTTAGTTTTTGAAAATTAAGCCTATAAATACTACTTCCACCTATATTTTTTTAATATCTACTTATTTACATGTCTTAAAAAACCAAGCAAACTTTAAAAAAAAAAAAAGGTTCTCAAAAGACTTGTTTTTTTTTTTTTAAATTTTTCGAACTTAGCTAAAAAATCAAATCTTTGATTAAGAAAGATTTGATCCACCGTGGAGAAACAATGAGAAAACGTGTACATTTAAAAGAAAACCAAATAATTATCAAACCATTCATTGTCTTTGTTTCCTACATAAGAATCATTATACTGCCCTCCAAAGATTTGTCAGATAATTTAGATTTAATAAACTTGGTCATTCTAAGTGAATTTCTTCTTCTATCTCATCTCGGCCTAAATGGTATATGTATGCATGCCTACATATATGGGAGTAATGGACTAACGAAATATTCTCTATATGTTTGAATGATGCACTTGTAAATAACTTTTTAGTTTCAGTTCATAAACGTCATGTGACTATGGTAGGTGATGTAAAAGAGAAAAAGGAAGCTCTTGGTGAGGTGTTGAATGGAGACCGTCTTGTTAGTGCTCCCTACAAGCTTGATTTCAGAAGAGAAAAAGATGCAGAAGTTTCTTGCAAAAGCAAGCTCTCAAAGACAGAAGTTGCTCAGTTTCGTGCTGCAGTGAAGAAAGATTATTACTTTCAGATGTATTATGATGACTTGCCTATCTGGGGTTTCATTGGAAAGGTTGATAGAGAAGGAAGAGATGATCCAAGTGAATACAAATATTTTCTGTTCAAGCACATCCAATTTGATATTTCATACAACAATGATCGGGTTATTGAAATTAGTGCTCGGATGGATCCTCATTCCGTGGTTGATCTGACAGAGGACAAGGATGTTGATGTTGAGTTCATGTATACTGTGAAATGGAGGGAAACAGATACTCCCTTCGAGAAGAGGATGGATAAGTATTCGCAGTCCTCTTCTCTACCACATCATTTGGAAATTCATTGGTTTTCAATTATAAACTCATGTGTAACAGTTCTTCTTCTGACCGGTTTTCTTGCCACCATTCTGATGCGTGTCTTGAAGAACGATTTCATGAAGTAAGGTTCAGAGTTTTATCTATATGCTAAATACTTCCAACTTTTTCTAAGCTTTAACGCAGTGCTGAATTTATATCTCTAGGTATGCACAAGATGAGGAAGCTGCTGATGATCAAGAAGAGACTGGTTGGAAATACATTCATGGTGATGTCTTTCGATTTCCAAAATACAAATCAGTGTTTTCCGCTGCTCTTGGTTCTGGCACCCAGTTGTTTACCCTGTAAGCAGTGTATTCTAATTCCCTAACTTTTAAGAGTCTGAGGCTTATACCTTCTACTATTTTTTTCATTTCAGCACAGTTTTTATATTTATGTTGGCGCTAGTTGGTGTGTTTTATCCATACAACCGAGGAGCTTTGTTTACTGCCCTGGTCGTCATATACGCACTCACATCTGGGATCGCAGGATATACAGCATCGGCTTTCTATTGCCAACTTGAAGGAACAAACTGGGTATGTGGAGAATGCTTCTATTTTCCCAAATGTAGCTTACCTTCTTATAATTAAAATATGATAGAATGATCTGATGCCTTATTTTCCCTTCTGTTTTCAAAGGTGAGGAATCTGTTGCTGACAGGTTGCCTTTTCTGTGGGCCTCTGTTTCTCACATTCTGCTTTCTTAACACGGTGGCGATTGTTTATAACGCAACCGCCGCACTTCCCTTTGGCACAATTCTGGTGATAGTTCTCATATGGACATTGGTTACATCACCATTGCTTGTTTTGGGTGGTATAGCAGGGAAAAACAGTAGGGCTGAATTCCAAGCTCCGTGTCGCACCACGAAATATCCTCGAGAGATTCCACAGTTGCCTTGGTACAGGAGTACTGTTCCTCAGATGGCAATGGCTGGGTTTCTCCCCTTCAGCGCTATATATATTGAGCTTTACTACATATTTGCCAGTGTCTGGGGTCACAAGATTTACACGATTTACAGCATTCTATTTATTGTCTTCATCATCCTTCTGATAGTTACTGCTTTCATTACTGTGGCTTTGACTTACTTTCAGCTAACCGCTGAAGATCATGAATGGTGGTGGAGGTACTATAATTTGCTCATCCCTGCCAATATTTTTTGCAGAACTCGGTTCATTTTTTCCTCTCATTTACACGTTTTGTCATTTGTAAATGATTCATTCTTTTTCTTTTGTTCTTTCTCATTTTCTTCCATCTCTTATCATATGCCTGGAGATATTAATGAGCTACATTGATAGGATGATTCATCTACTTCTTTTGGCTGAATTGTAATCCGGATATGGTTTCAGGTCTTTTCTATGTGGTGGGTCGACTGGCCTATTCATCTATGGTTACTGCTTGTACTACTACTACGCACGTTCGGATATGTCGGGTTTCATGCAAACCTCTTTCTTTTTTGGGTACATGGCTTGCATCTGCTGTGGATTCTTTTTGATGCTCGGAACCGTAGGCTTCCGTGCATCCCTGCTCTTCGTTCGTCACATCTACCGGTCGATCAAATGCGAGTAGCAGGTTTGATCCCTTTCTTTTTGCTGATGAGGGAGGAAGAAAACACGTTGGTTCATTTTCATCCTTCTGTTTTAGTTGAATGATTCCCTCTTATTTTGGCTAGTAGTTTAGGTACAGCTTACTGAATGTTAACTTCATTCTGGGATCTTTTCAGATGCTAAAGCCTTGACAGATTTTGATCGTTTCTGAATGTTAATTTTGTTCTCTCTTTTTTTATTTTTCCATTTTCTGGCTTATATTATTTAATTTAGAGAAGCAGCAGCTTTTGCGCCAAATATACAAATTGTTCCACAGAAACCAAATCTATTTGTTATTCTTTATTGCAATAAAGAAATTTCATAGCCCCATATTTTTATCCTATAGTCTGCACAAGTCAATTAATAGTAATACTCACCTTTGATTTTGATATTGGATTTGAAATCACTAACAACGCCATTAACTGTATATAATGATTAACATCTTCGATAAAGATTGAAGTGTTTTCTTAAATAAATGTCACAGTTGTTTTAAAGCTACTTTAAAAACTAACATGCGTCTGTCTTTTTTGAACGACATGAAATTAACCTTTTTAAAAGATGGTTTCTAAGCACGAGTTTAGACGAAGCTTTCAGCTATAAGCTTTTTCACAAATGTAGTAATGATTCATAATCTAATGAAGATTATAAAGTAAAATCCTCAGAGTTCTGAATCAAGTTAAGATCACGTGGACCAAAAATGGCAGAGGAAACAAAACAACTACTATACATCGAAGGAGATGGAGAATTTTGTTATTTTTACTGAGCTAATTTAAACTAATGTGAGATTATGCTCACTTCAATATCTTTTAATCTTGGTTTAAATTTTATTTCATAATTTCTTTTTCTCTTAAAAAAATTAACCACTTTAATGCATGAACGGTCAGATTCAAGGATCCGTTTTGATCTACGAGCTTTCAAAAATTAATAGTCATTATTTTGACATCTATCATTCACCCACTTGATGCTCGTTCAATTAATTTATATAGATTTTTTCCAGAAGAAAAAAAAAACTTATATAACTCGAATTCAGACATTAGAGACTAAAAGAGAATTTACTTTAAGGTCTCCAAGGAATGGTGTACTGGTTAAAGATTTGAGTTTTGAGAGTATGTTCCTTTCAAGACCCGGGTGGATTCGAGACTCATCTGCAACATTATTCATTTGATGTCTCCGGTTCCTGGCCTTAGAATGGGCGTGGTTACCCTAGTTTCAAAAAAAAAGAAAAAAAAAAGAAATTACTTTATGTGGTAACTTTTTTGTTGTTTATTTTAATTATAACATTTTTTAAAGAAATACTTCATCATAGTAGAATTATGGCATTTTTTCCCTTCATATTTCAATTCTACCTTTTATTGTCTCTTTATTGAAAACTATTTGTTGCACTAATTGAAAACTCTTTATAGCACTGATTGAAAATTATACTGATTGAAAACTGTATGTGACAATGATTGAAAATTCTTCGTGGCGTTGGTCGGAGACTGTATGTGTATTGATCGAAGATTATCATGTGCATTGATTGAAGTATGAGGCGCATGGTCTTTTTTGTTTTTTAACAAGGTTCATTCCAATTTTCTATTATATTTGATTTTTTCTAAAAAATTGCTATTCATATACTATTATTTATTTATTATTATTATACATGAAAAATCTCATAGATTAAATGAAAACTTCTAAAAAAAAATGCAAATAAATGATATTTAAAATTCTTGGACCGGGATAAAATTAAAATTTAGATGTCTTTTTTAGTTAAACAACATTTAGGGTTAGAGGAATTTACCTCAAAGTCGGATATAAATTTAATAATAATGAAGTTATAGATTTGAATTCCCAATTTCCCTTTCTATTCTCCCAGAGTTGGAAAAAATTTGTTTTAGAGGAATTTGAACAATAACTCACTTAGTTCACACCATTTCAATCTGTTATTATTATTTTTTTACTCAAACACCATTTCTATCTTTATCCCAACCCATTTTCACTCTTGGGATAGGCTTGGACATCAAGTTTTCACATGACCAGCCTATGTTGTTCAATTTTCCATTGATTTTCTAATACAATATTTTTCAATAAAGTTTTCTGAAATTCATTTTGTGTAAGATATTAAGTGAAATGCAATTTTATAAGAGTAATTTTAAATAATATGGTTAATTAAATAACATCAAAATTTTTAATTATTTATTTAAAATAATATAACAAAAACTTAATTACTAAGATAAATCTAAATATACTTTAGATAATTAACATGAACATAATTTAGTTGGTTAAAACATCAGTATAAAATTCATAAAAATAAGTAAACAAACTTTGTGCTACTATTTTGATTGTTATTACAACATTGACTATTAGTCAATGATCGTTATTTTGACCCATTGGATAGAGTTAAACAAAAAATAAATTTATTCATTTTATTCATCAATAATTGTATGACATACATATTTTCGTTAAGTGATGTTTTTTTAGATTACCCTTTTAGGGATGTTGATGACAAGGTTTATTTATTAATTATTTCCTTAAATCTTGCTTGTGAAAGAAAAGATAATTGCATTGGAGATAATTATGGGTGGTGTAGAAAGTCGTGATGAAAAAGCAGGTAATTTTCTTGACCATTTTTTTTTTTCCTTTTGCAATACCCATAGGGAAATTAACTATATTACCAAAAAAGAGTCTAACTCCAATGACATCATGTATCAAAGTAATAAGTTGATTATGAATTCAAATTGTAAATTACTAAATGCTACTAATTTTTAAAACATCGACAATGTTAATTAAGTTAGGATTTATTTTTGTTGATAAAAAACATATCTTGTTAAAATGTATGTTATTATTAAAAAAAAAAAAAAAAAACATTGATAAAATGTATGTAGATGATAAAAAAAATCCACGAATTTAAATTTTGCATCCTTGTTAGATTTGGTGACTTGATGATTTTAAATTTTGGCTCTAAATATTATCGAGCTAAAAAAAGATTTACATGCTAAATAATAAAATATCGTATTTGGTAGAGAGTTGATTATTTGTGGCCTTCAAATTTGCCAACTTTTAATTTGGAGTTTTTTTTCAAACTCTTTTTTTTGGAAAGGAACTAATTGATTAATTTCACTCATGAATACTCACGGGCTTATCTTAATTGAAAAGCTCTTTCAAACTTATTATTGATATCACAATAATCAAAATTGAACCGAAAGCATTAGCAATATTGAACTTTTGGTCATTATTAATTGCCTTAAAATTGATCGAATCCAACTTATTTTCACCCTTTTGGTAAAGTTAATTTAGCTCCTTTGGTAAGCACTCTCAATTAAATAATCATATTTTTAATCCTTACCTTCAAACCTTGGTTGAAATAGAATAGCATTGAATTATGTTATACTAATTTTCTACTTTTTTTGCAATTGATATTTGCTTATAATTTCCAATGATTTACCATTTTTTTTAGCTAATTTGCCTCAACCGAGTCTAAAATGTGAATCACATAAATCCTCCATTTGAAACCCTAAATAAAAAACTTTTAACTTAAATTTTATTTTATTATTATTATTATTTTTTTGAATTTAACATCATTTGGAGAATTGAATTGAATTTTAGTCGTTAAAATAACAAAATCGATAATAATATGACTAAATGTTAAAAAGGATGATGACTAAATTTATTCTAAATTTTAATGAATGGATGATGTGTTATTTTAGTGTTGTCATGAATTTAGTATAGAATTATTGCCGGCTCATGCGTAAATACTTTAAGTAATTGGTTGATGAAAAAAAAAAAATTAAGTTACCAACTTTTAGTAAACCTCCATCAAATTATTAATTTTTAACTGATTTTTGTACAATCAATTACTTAATTCATATCACAATAAAAATAAAGTTTCAATTTTAAATAATATGATAAAAAATTTAATAACAAAAATTTATGGGATTAAATATTTTTAAAAAAAATATAGTTAAAAAGATAACTATTTAACTCACACTGACCTATTTAATTCCTCATAGATTACCGCCACTTCTAAATTTCTTCCAATTATAAGAACTTAAGTTTGTAATTTAATTTTTTTTTTTTTTTGGGATAAAATGAAATTAATAAATTTGGTGGTTCTCAATTCAGTTATCTTTTCATCTCCTATGAAACAGTGTTTTTTTTTTTTTGGAATGGAAATAATCGGTTTATGGTATAAAAAACACTTTCTGATTTTTAAGTGTCACTTACTCACTAGTCGTATTCTTCTTTATTTTCTTTTACTTTTTACTTTTTAGCAATATGGCAATGCCATTTGAAATCAAATTCAAAATTATATCAATTCTTAATTCAATTGCTTCTCATACTTGGAATTTCTGCATTAAATATTTCAAGTTCGGTTTAAGACTATGGCTTTATTAGATAACTTTGTTTCTAACAAATTATAGTGGTTAATCGATTTTTATCATTGGCATTCAGCTGGTGGGTTAGGACGTGTTTAGTGCAGAGATTAGGATTAACTTAATCGGTATTGAGTTAAGCTGGAGATGAAGTTAATTGTTTTGTGAATAGATTAAGTTAAACTGGATTAAGTTAAACTAACTGTTGTTTGGTGCATGAATTAAGTTAACCTGAATTTTTATTTATCATTTTTCATGTATTTTAAAAAAAAAAAAATTTAAATGTCCACTCTTTAATTTATTTTGCAATTTGTTTTGTCTTGACAATAGATAAAAAACAAAATGACATTAATTTGAAATAGTACGACCATGATATTCATTTAGTAAATATGTTTGATCAATATACATATTTCAAATTTAACTCAAAATCTATATTTAAATTTGAAAACAATATAACAAGTTTTATTTTTATTCAACAAATTTTGGAAGACATTCACATTATATCAAATTCATTTTAATTTAATTACTTAATTAGATCCATGATCGTTAAGATTGTAATTTTATTTACAAAATAGCTATTAATAATTTATGATAGTTGAGTTTTATAATGCTCGGACTGTAATTTAATTTAAAAAATAACTATTGAAAATGGAAGATTATAAAAATAGTGTTGATTTCAAAATGAAAAACTTATTATATTGCGCTTTCATTAACTCCATTTTGTTACCAAATTATTTGCATTAAAAAATGAATTATCACATACGGTTCTTTATTATTATTATTATTATTATTTTTTGTGAAAGTTGGTTCTAAGAAAGATACATGGTTTAAAGTTGTGAATTGAAACCCAATCCATCTTCCTTATGAGCCAAGCCATTTGCAAACCTTGTCCAAGGAGCATGAATAATTCCATTAGCTAGTTCAAATTGGAGGAATCCGACCTCTTCACACTATTTTACATCAAATTAAAAAATCTCACTCAACCAAACGTACTCTCTGCACTAGCAAACATAGATGAAGACAGGCGAAAACAAGCAAGTATTCAGATCTACCAATCACTAAATCAGAATGATGAGTTCTGTGTCAAAGAGAATGAAATCAATAAGGTAAAAAATGGAGGAGAATACTGAAATGGAGAAGACGAAAAAACGCTCGATAATTGAAGGAGAAAACGAAAAACTGTCGGCACAGTTCCCTCGAATTAACCTAGGGTTTAGTGAGGTTTTTCTTAATCCGACTAACACTAATCTGTGTTCCACTAACCCTTCCACCAAACACGATTTTGGATTAACTTAACCTCTCCTCCAAACACACCCTTAGTGTTTAATTTATTTTAATGAAATTGAATCAACCATCGCCTCAATTGCTCAATGAAGGTCTTGAAGTATTTAAAGTGATAGTTCAATTCATAGTGACCAATACCTAAGAATTAATTTATTATGAGTTTCTTTGACATCCAAATATTATAGGAGCACGAAACTGGCCTGGACAGTAACACATCAAAAAAAAGGAAAAAAGAAAGAAAGAAATTGAATCGTCATAAACTTCAATCAACGATGAAATAAATAGAGGATGGTTCAAAAGTCCATTGAACACAATTCAATAAATAGCTTAATGAAAATGGATGGTTAGATTCCCTATCCTTTAATAGTTGAAAAAAAAAAAAACTAACAAGTTGACTAAAATCAACCAACAAAACACTTAATAAAATTTAGGTTAAAATGTTATTTTGATTTTTTTTTTTTAGTAAATTATCTTTTCATCTACAAAAATATATTTACACGACATGATTTTTAAATTTAATTGAAAATATATGAATGAAAAGTAAACATTAGAATATATAAACATCAAAATAAAACAAAATCTAGTAAAACGACCAAAATAATTATTTTAATCTAATACTTACCTACAAAATGAGAATGAAACAAATCGAAACACTATATATAAAGACCAAGTCAACAAGAGGAGAGTTATAACAACATCTTGTACAATATAATGATCAAGAGGTTATATGTTCGATTCCCCCTTTCTCCAATATTATTGTATAATATATATATAGTCTCTTTAAGTTCTAACATAATATTGAGTATAGATCAAATAATATCAAACATGTTTTGGGGCAAAGGCCACAAAGAAATATAGTCTTCTCTAAGTTCTAAAATAATATTGAGTATAAGTCAAATAATATCAAACATGTTTTGGGGCAAAGGCCACAAAGAAATCTGAATTTTTGAATTTTTGAATCAAATATCCGCTTGAATAGGGTCCAAATCACCTACTTAGGTTTTAAACAGTGGAGTCCGATTGAAATTTGTGGAGTAGTCTATATACCTGATAAAGATGTTAAATATTTCTCTTGTTTTAAATGTGAGACAAGATAAATATTTTTGGGTACAAACCACTTCAGATGCAAAGTGTTCAATACTTATTTAAATTCAATATTGTAATGTTGAACTTCAAGTTTGTTCAACTTTTCTTTTCTAATTTTAAAAAATACATGCAAAGATCAAATTTAAAAAACAGAACAAAACATATATATGAGATTATTAACAAATAAATGTACAATTTTTTCCTTCTAGAAAAAGGGTGATGAGTTAATATTTGAAGAGGCAAAAAATAAAGTTCCCTCTCACATAGTATATATATAATGGAATCCAGTTTGTATCCCCAAAGAAAAGGAAATAGAAAGTCTTAATTATGGAGCCAAAGCCAAAATGATTTAATAAAAGGGCCACCATCATCTTCACCTTGGATACTGAAATCTTATATCCAATAATTACCCATTTCTACCAATCTATTTCATTGTCAAATTCCCAATCACCATTATCATCACCCCTTCCTCTCCTTGCCACCCACAAACTCAAGATTTACAACATACTATGTCAAACTTTGGTCAATGTCTTATGATTAAAAATCAAATCAAGAGAAACTTGACACTGCCCTTGCCTAGGACCAGTGTCCTAAAACTTGTTTTTATCTTTATCATGAACCATATAATTGCCTTGATGTCAAGTCTGTTCATTCATGTCTATAATTACATTAGATATGCTTTCATGCTATTAAAGTGATAAGAGTTACTGAGAGTACGCATATGACTTTCAACTTTTATGTACACCTTAATTTTCATGATGAGGACTAAATCGCAAAACTAAATATTTTATTAAGAATTGTTATCGACCAAAATATAAAGACTAAATTTTTACTTTCATGAAGTTTATGAACCTGAATAGTTTGATTAGCTTATAGAAGGCTGGCAACTACAACAAGTAGAATAAACTAATCTTAAAAGTTCAAGGAATATATAAACAAATATTTGGTGTAAGGAGACCAAGACAATCAAAACTTTTTAGGAGATTTTATTTTACAAGTAATGAATCTCTATATACATTTGAAGTAAAGCAATGGGTCCCAAAACCAGATGCATCACAACAACTTGTAAATCTAATCTCAAATATATTTCAATCTCTCATTGTTTCATACAAATGAAAAGTACACAACCAAAACACTAACAAATGACCCAAATGAATGCATTATGAGAAAATGGTGGAATTTTGCATTTTGTCATTTAAAAGGTAAAAGAAAGAAAAATAATAAGAAAAAACAACCAAGCCTAAGGGACCAATTGAAAGCATCATTACCACCCCATTACCATTACCACTGACTGCATTCATGTTGTTCCTTGGTGGGCCTTTTCATTTGTTTACTCTATAATCCTTTTCTCATTTCTTTTTCTAATGTCATTTCCTTACTTTTTTTAAATTTCTTATAGGGGGAATTTTTTTCCACCCATTGAACTTATCATTGATTCTCCCAAAATTTCAGCATTTGGACCCACAATGCACCAACACAGCCTTCTTTTTCTTCTCAATCCTTTTTCAAAATTATAAAAAAAAATAAAATAAAGGGGTCATCACTCAACCTACTGTGATGATATGAAAGTAGGCTTTTGTTGGCTCAATATGAAATATCAGATAACTCTAAGGACTAACCAACAAATACACCAATTTTGTTGATATTGTTGTATTTTTGAGTTGCAATGATATGCATATGCCTTATCTTCACTTTCCTTAACATCTTTTCATACATTCCCTCTCTCACGCCTTACTGACAGAAATTGACATCTTGGATCATCCAATGTTTTATTTTGTGTCTTTTTTAGTTGTCTTTTAAAGCAGCGCCGATCCTAAGATAGACCCTTTGTCTGTAGGGTTGGTGGGTCCTATTCCTTTTGACCAAAAGAAAACTCAACCCTTTTCTTTCTACATAGTTCTTCTTCATATAGGATACGGTTTCATTTGTACTACAGAAGCCGTATCAGGATTCAGGACATTTTTCAGTCACCAACCTTTTCTTTTTTATATTCCATTTCCACTTTCCTTTCTTTACATAAATGACTAAAGCAAATAGCTTGCTTCTTTTTTCTAAAGCTTTCCCTCTCATTCTCATTATGATCCTCACCACACATCACATTTTTCTAAATCTTCACTACTACCCTTAACTTTCCCTTCTTCTTCTTCCTTTCTGCTACAGAAGATCTCTGTTTTTGTGTGTTAATCCAATGGAAAGGAACCTCTCTCAGCTTTCTACTCTTCTTCCTCTTACTTTGGCAGTGATTTTTATCTTATTTGGTTTGGATTGTTCTGCTGAACAAGGGGTTGTGACTTCAGTTGAAACTGATGCTGCTGCTCTTCTCAAGTTCAAGGATATGATTGACAAGGACCCAAATGAGGTTTTGTCCAGTTGGAAGCTTGAGAATAGTCCATGTTCATGGTATGGAGTTTCATGCCAATTTGGAAGAGCGGTTGCTCTTGATCTTAGTGGCTGTAATCTTGCAGGAGATGTTTATTTTGATCCTCTGTCTTCTTTGGATATGTTGTTGGCTTTGAATTTGTCTACTAATTCTTTCACTATAAACTCTACTACTTTGCTTCAGCTTCCTTATAACTTGCAGCAACTTGAGCTTTCTCTTGCTAAAGTTGTTGGTAGTGTGCCTGAGAATCTTTTCTCTAAGTGTCCAAATCTTGTGTTTGTGGATCTTTCATTCAATAATTTGACAGGCTATCTGCCTAAAAATCTTCTGTTGAATGCTAATAAGCTTCAAGATCTTGATCTCTCTTACAATAATCTAACTGGGTCCATCTCAGGATTGAGAATTGATGACAATTCTTGCAACTCTTTGTTGCATGTTGAGCTTTCGGGGAACCGGATCGTCGGTTCGATTCCGAATTCCATTTCAAATTGCACGAATCTGCAAACACTTGATTTATCCTACAATTTTCTCAGTGGGGAAATCCCAAGAACTTTAGGGGAACTAAGCAGTTTACAGAGGGTGGATCTATCTCACAATCAGCTCACTGGTTGGCTCCCTTCTGATTGGAGAAATGCCTGTAATTCACTTCAAGAACTAAAGCTTTGTTACAACAACATTTCTGGTGCAATTCCTGCTACCTTCTCAGCTTGCTCTTGGCTGCAAATTCTTGACTTTTCTAATAACAACATATCTGGTCCTTTGCCAGATTCCATCTTCAAGAATCTTGTCTCTTTACAGAGTTTAGTATTGAGTAATAACATTATCTCTGGACCATTGCCTTCAACCATATCTCACTGCAAGAAACTTCAGCTTGTAGACTTAAGTTCCAATAGAATTTCTGGTTTGATCTCACCAGATATATGTCCAGGTGCTGAGTCACTCCAGGAACTGAAAATGCCAGACAATCTTATCATAGGAGGAATCCCACCTGAACTCTCACGGTGTTCGCAGCTAAAGACAATTGATTTTAGTTTAAACTATTTGAATGGTTCCATACCTGCAGAGCTTGGAAAGCTTCAGAATCTTGAACAGCTGATAGCATGGTTCAATAGCTTAGAAGGGAAAATCCCTCCAGAATTGGGGAATTGTAGAAGCTTGAAGGATCTCATACTTAATAACAATCGTATAAGCGGCGAAATCCCCACTGAATTGTTCAGCTGCAGCAATCTTGAATGGATTTCACTCACGAGCAATGAACTCACTGGTGAGGTCCCAAAAGAGTTTGGTCTTTTGTCAAGGCTGGCTGTCCTGCAACTTGGGAACAATAGCTTAAGTGGTCAGATACCAGCAGAGTTGGCAAAATGCAGCACTTTGGTTTGGTTGGATTTGAATAGCAATAAGCTTACAGGTGAAATCCCACCTAGACTTGGCAGGCAGCTTGGAGCCAAATCATTGAATGGGATTCTTTCTGGAAACACTCTAGTGTTTGTCCGAAATGTCGGGAATTCGTGCAAAGGAGTTGGGGGTTTGTTAGAGTTTGCTGGAATCAGACCTGAAAGACTACAGCAGGAACCAACATTGAAAACCTGTGATTTCACTAGACTGTACTCAGGTCCAGTCCTTAGTTTGTTTACAAAGTACCAAACATTAGAGTACTTGGATCTTTCTTATAATGAGCTTCTTGGGAGGATACCAGAAGAGTTTGGAGACATGGTTGCATTGCAGGTTCTTGAATTATCGCACAACCAACTTTCTGGTGAGATTCCAGAGACGTTCGGCCGCCTAAAGAACTTGGGAGTGTTTGATGCATCACATAATAGACTGCAGGGTCATATTCCAGATTCATTCTCAAACTTATCATTCTTAGTACAAATTGATCTATCTTATAATGAACTAACAGGCCGAATTCCACCAAGGGGACAACTCAGTACACTACCTGCAAGTCAGTATGCAAACAATCCAGGACTTTGTGGAGTTCCCTTGCCTGAATGCCCGAGTGAGGATCAGCCGACAACAAGTCCTAATGTAGATGCTGGGAAGGGAAGAACAAAGGCAGAAGCAGGGTCATGGGTTAATAGTATTGTTTTAGGTGTTCTTATTTCCATTGCTTGTGTCTGCATTTTGATTGTATGGGCCATTGCCATGCGTGCAAGGCGAAAAGAAGCAGAGGAAGTGAAGATGCTCAATAGTTTACAAGCAATACATGCCCCTACTACCTGGAAAATTGACAAAGAGAAAGAGCCACTGAGTATCAATGTGGCCACTTTCCAAAGACAACTGAGGAAGCTCAAGTTCTCACAGCTGATTGAAGCTACTAATGGCTTCTCAGCAGAAAGTCTTATTGGGAGTGGCGGGTTCGGTGAAGTGTTTAAAGCAACATTAAAAGATGGATCAAGTGTTGCAATCAAGAAACTGATACGTCTTAGTTGCCAGGGTGACCGTGAATTCATGGCCGAGATGGAAACCTTAGGAAAGATCAAACATGGAAATCTAGTACCACTTCTGGGATACTGCAAAATAGGTGAAGAAAGGCTGCTAGTGTATGAGTTCATGGAGTTTGGTAGCCTAGAAGAGATGCTCCATGGAAGAACAAAGATGCAAGATAGAAGAATTCTAACATGGGATGAAAGGAAAAAGATTGCCAGAGGTGCAGCTAAAGGACTGTGTTTCCTACACCACAACTGCATTCCACACATAATTCACAGAGACATGAAGTCCAGCAATGTACTACTGGACCATGATTTAGAAGCAAGAGTTTCAGATTTTGGAATGGCCAGGCTCATCAGTGCTCTTGACACTCATCTGAGTGTGAGCACATTAGCAGGCACTCCTGGTTATGTCCCTCCTGAGTACTACCAAAGCTTTCGGTGCACGGCAAAAGGAGATGTCTATTCGTTTGGTGTCGTCCTCTTGGAACTCTTGACAGGGAAACGACCAACCGATAAGGAGGATTTTGGGGATACCAACTTGGTGGGATGGGTCAAAATGAAAGTGAACGATGGAAAACAAATGGAAGTGATAGATCCAGAGTTGCTTTCAGTAACCAAAGCAAGCGACGAATCGGAAGCAGAAGAAGTTAAAGAAATGGTTAGATATTTGGAGATAACCCTTCGGTGTGTAGAAGAATCTGCTTCCAAAAGGCCTAACATGTTGCAGGTTGTGGCCATGCTGCGGGAGTTGATGCCTGGATCAACCAATGGAAGCAGCAACAGTGCATGAGTCATGTTTTTTGTTTACTAAATCTGATATGGCTTTACCAAGATGAGCTTTGTAACATTGGTTTTTCAGCTGTGAAGAGTTACTTGTATTCTATTCTTCTTTTGCTACAACCCTTGTCTCCATTATTGATAGAGAAACAAAAAAGAATATATTGCAGTTTCGTAACAAAGATAAGATAAAACTTTCAGATATGAAGAATATGAATGATATTGAGCTAGGCATTTCATCAAACAGAAGGTGATCAACAACATTGTAGCAGCATTAGTAAGAAGTTTGAACCAAGAAATCTTTATTATATAAAACTAAACTAAAAAAACAACATTCTAAGATCATCAAACAGAAAATCCAATAATCATCAGAGCAAAATTGTAAAATCAAAAACAGACATCACAACCTAAAGCAAATACCAATGGATCTATACCAAACATCACTACTCTTTCTACAATATATTCATAAAGTTCTTCTAGTTTATACATTTCTAACTATGCACATATAAAATTTAGTCTAAAACCAGTTTTCTGAACACTAAGTGTAAGATTCATGAACAAGAATTATATACATGATCTATATTTGTGTAATGGAAAAATAACTGCTAACTTAGTTTTGCTCAACTTTCTTTCAAAAATTCTGTATGCAAAAGAGTTCAACAAGGTTTAAAATATACTACCCTCCATTGCATTGAAAAAAAAAATTCCTTTTCTAGACTCTGATCATTGGGTATTTATACATTATTTTCTCTATTAAATATACATACACAGTCACTCTTGGATTTGGGTTGTGATTTCAAACCAAGAACAAAATATAGAAAAAACAAAATAAAAACCATGTGAATGGTGGGCTCCTAGGAATTGCAACTTGTCTACATAAGGGCCCTCTTAATAGATGAAGATTGGGCTCTCAAAATCAAATTTCTTGGACCACTGCTTGGACTTCATGCAAAGCCCATCTACATTTTGAAAGAAGATTGAAATTTCATAAAGCAATTTTATGAAACCTTCAAAATGGTAATATATTATTAAAATATGTAATTCATTTTTTCTTTTCATAATTAATTTGGTTACCTAGGACTAAATTCTTCTTAATCAGTATTTCATTCACTTAAACACCAACTTAATTTCCCTTATATTTTACTATACATAATGCTTCCTTTGGGACCTCATTTCGAAGTCTTTCAAATCAATTTCTTTAAATTGCAATTAACAAAAAAGAAAAAAGAAGAAAAAAGAGAATATGATTTCAAATCCTATTTTTAGTATACATATATTTTTAATCTTAACTAAAATGGTTGAATTTGGCATAACTTCATAGGATTTAAAGGTGAATTACTATTAAGAGTCTATATTAGTAAAATTGTAATTGTTTTTTTTTTCTCCCAATTGTAGTTGAATTAAAAATGAAAAAAAAAAAAAAAAAAGAACTTTTTTTTTCTTGAAACCTTGTAACTTTATTTCCTGTTTTAGCTACAATCTACACATAATTTTAAATACATTCATTAAAAGAAAATCACTCCAACCCAAAAAATAAATTTTCAGATTTCAAATTATAGAATTTAAAATTATTTTCTTGAACTTTTTGGATTCCAAATAGAGAGTAAACTCTAACATCATGAACGAAAATAGCCAACTAAATAAAATAAAAACATGTCATGTTAGGGCCTGTTTGATAACGTTTCCGTTTCCTGTTTCTCGTTTCTGTTTCTCTTTTTTTAGAAACAAACTTGTTTGGTAACTGTTCCCGTTTCTCGTTCCCAAAATTAAAAGAAACGTTTCTAATATTTAGCTCCAAAATGAGA
>JBBMKA010000030.1:3052524-3089719 GCA_037833695.1 Sechiopsis laciniata
CTAGAAATGATTATCAAACAAGTTTTGTTTCTGTTTCTTATTTTTTTTAGAAACAAGAAACAGAAATAGTTATCAAATACATTCTTGTTTTTTGTTCTAAATAAAAACAAGAACAATAAATAAGAATTAGGAACAAGAAACAAGAAACAGGAAACGAGAACGTTATCCAACGGGTCTTTAATTACTTGTTTCGTTAAGAACAATTTCTGATAATATTAATCAAAATCATTAAGACTGAAATTAAAAGTTGTATGCCTAAAACATGGATAAGTAATTATTTTCAAATTATAAGGACCAATTTGAAACTAAAATTAAATTGTAGGATCAAATTGCAAATGGATAAAAAGGTAATGGGCAGGTATCTTGGCTCTTTCTCAAAGTGGTCTCCAAAGACCGTGCGTGCGTAGACACTGTGCTAACTCTTCTATTTTCAAGTTTTTTTTTTTCTTTTGATGAGTAAAGTCAACTAATTAATTTAAGAAAAGAGATTAAAAATTAGAAGTATTGTAACAAGTCAAAGTACTAAATAGAATATACTCCTATTAATTATATATTTATGAGTGAAAGTTAGTGTGAATTTACTTTATTTAATAAGGCTACATTGAGAATTTGGGGCAGAAGAAAAAATTGAATGTGTCGTTTGCTTTATATGATTCCAAAGTAACTTTAGCCATCATTGATTTCCCATCAAAAGGAGGAGGCAAAATTGATGAGCTTGTGGTTTGAAAAAAAAAAAAAAATTGATGACTCTTTAGATTTTCCTCCTACCCAATATTAAACTTCCTCGAAATAATTTATTTCTAAAACATTATAATTACAAACATCAAATCAATAAAACCTTATTTCATCAAATCAATAAAACCTTTTTTTTTTTTTATTATTAACATGTGAAACTTCAAAGAATTCATTTAATCAATAAGAATTATTGATTCATGATTTTATCTTTAAATTAAATATATGCTTGCGTACGAGCAGAAATCCCGTGAAATCTCGAGAAATTATGAGGTTATGGTTCGATTTTTCTCAATTCAATTATTGTTTAATTAAAAAAAAAAAGTAGTCTTGATTGTATACGGAAAAATATATTTTAAATCTTTATACTGTAAGTGTTATTGTCAACAAGAACAGTAGCTTAGCGGTATTAAAAAAAGGGTTTCTATTGGTTGAAATTGTACTATTTATTTAATATAAAGACTCAATAGAAATTAAAGCTCAAATTTAGGAACTAATTAAAAAGGTCATTTTTCAAACAAAAATAATATAAGATCTCTCTTCTTTCTTTTTTTCTTTTTTTTTTGGAGAAAATATAGGATCTCAATTTTCCTTATATATATTGCCTCTTCTTTTAGTATTTCCTCTCTAGCTATATCATATTTGAAAAATATATTGTATGAATTTCCTTTGATATATGTAATCAATCTCTCTCCCTTTATCCTTCTATTTTATGCACTGACATGGCAAAAAAATGTCCATTTAAATTAGAGAAAATCCTAGCCCTAGAGTTGAAAACTTAAACCCTAGCTACTGCCAAACAATTAATGACTTAAAGATTAAGGTAGAGGGCATAATTTTCAAGAGTTTAGAATTTTGGTTTCCTTCCAAATTTTACTAAATAATTAATCAGATTTTTTTTTTCCAAATTGTAACTGATCATTATTAAACTTTAAAAAAAAAATAAAAAATAAAAATAAAAAATAAAAAAAACCATTTTCACCTTTTTAATGAATTTATGAACCAAAATCATTCATCTAAGTACAATAACTACCATATATTTCAAAATCTTTTTAGCTACAAGTAGTTTGATATTTCAAAATCTTCAAGCATATTTATCTTTAACTACCATATATTGGTCTTTTAGTACAATAACCAAAAAGTCCTTTGCGCTCATTTTATTTTATGCAAAAAGCACACGTATCACACTTCAATATAGCTAAGCATCTTATTAAGGACCGAATGGGTCAGTGGCGCAATTGGTTTCATTGTTTGGTTGTAAACCAGTTCAATACCAGTGTCACAGACGACGATCAAATCGGTATTTGTCCCCCTCTCCCGATATATACTCAAAAAAAGCATCTTATTAGGATTCATATTTATATAAAAATTCCTGTTTAATTTATATTAATGTAATTTTTTTTTTAAGTACAAATTTCAAGTTAGTGGTGTGTAGAGGGTCCAAAAAGAAGAAGAAGAGAAGAAAATTCTTGAGGACTATGATGTAAAGGGAAAGCCTAATTTGTGGTGAAAATGAAAAAGTAAAAAACATATGGCCCCAATAAAGTAAATTCAAAAGAGAGTGAAAAATCAAACCTTTTTCTTCCCCTTCTTTCTTTCTGATTTTTTTTTTTTCCTTGTTCCTTTTTCTGGTGGTCGGAGTTAAAATCATGAACAAGAAAAACCATAATTTCATCGAACTTTTTCCACTTCTCTTACGTAGGAACAAACAATGCAATAGTTATCCATCTCTTATAAGAGCCCTTTTTTTAATGCGTTTTGGCTAAAAAAAAGTGTTCGGCAAAATTCACTTATTATTCTATTAAATTATAAAAAATAAATAAAATCTATCTAAATATAAATTTCAAAATTTTGGTCAAACAAAAAATTTAATGATCATAAAGACGGGCTAGATTGACTTATATTACTCGATCCACATTAAGTCACTGGTTATAATTATAGACTAATTCTCATAGCAATTTATCTATGAACCACTTTATAATAATCCATGTTATGTTAAATTTCTATGTTAATTACTATAAAATAGCTTAGTAGTGAGTTTAATCTATAATAATTATTTAAAAATTAAATTTTTTTAAATTTTTTTAATATTTCAGTAGTGTAGAGTTAGATAATATATCTAAAAAAAATAATGAGTGGTATAATAATATGCATTCAACTTCTCTATTTGTACAAAAAAAAAAAAAAAAAAAAAAAAAAATCTATGTTAAACGATAATTCAAGTTTCACCACAAAATTTGAAATAAAATATTTTGCACCCCAGACAAAATAACTTCTACTACAATGACTAAGTCAACAACCCAAAGTATTATTTCTCCATTAATACAAAACTTACATAAATGGACAAAAAATAGTTTTTTTTTTTTAATTTTAATTTCTCTCTCTCTCTCCCTCTTTCTCCTAATAGATTCATTTGGATTTGGGTTTTTGAAGAGTGAGAGGGACGAGTGCCTGAGCATGAGGAAAAGCAACTGTGGCACTGAAAAACATGGTGGGTTTTAAATAAGCATTTACGTTTTACTAAGGAACACAAATGCAGTGAAAACGACCTCACAAATTTCTCTTTCCTTTTTTTTTTTTTTATTAATATATATATATATGGCTTTGGCTTTGTGGTAGATCTTTAAAAATAAAAAATAAAAAACAAATAACATTCATACAATGTATTTACAGAGAGAGATAAAGAGTCAGGAAACTTTTATTTATTTGAAAGCTTATTTCCTTTTAATACAGATAGAGTAGAATAGAATGGTCCCCAAAACAAGAAATGATATTGTATGTATCCTTCAACCCAACCATATATGTATGTCTATTTACATATATGTTTCAGACCCCTCATTCATTTCCTCCATTTATGATATGGGTCCATTTACCCTTCACTAAACTCATCACCATTTCAACCATCTCTTCTCAAATTAAACCCCTTTTTTGTTTTTGCTCTTATGTATTGGGGTTTGTGTTTAATTTCTAGGTTTAGTAGTTTTTTTAATCAACAAAAAATGAAGGTGGGAAGATTCAAACACATAACCTTTTGATTTATAGGTTATCCTAATGTTATGAACTGTGGACTAGTTTTAGTACTCACTATGATGTGGTGTTTTTTTTTTTTTTAAATTTATATGTTCACATATTGTTATAACTTCAGAGAAGGGAAAAGAGGATAGTGCAAAAAAGAACAATAACCTGCTAGGATTTGATTGGATGGGGAACTTCTTGATTTATACTAATTAAAAGTAAATTCATGCCCTTTTTCCCAGAATAAAAACTAATCATTTTTTTTTACAATATTCAGGATGGGGGATCAAATCTCGAGCTTCGATATCATTAGTACAAGATACCGGTTGAATTAAGCTCATTTTGGCCTAGAAAAGTACTAAGCAAATCTTAGACAAATAGGATAAACAAACCAGATAACTTACTAATTTGTAAATATAACATAATCTAACACATATGACCACTGTGTTGTCTCTTTTTTCTCCATTGTAATTCAATATGACTCTAGTATTCCTTTTAAAAAATATTACTCATAGTATTTGAATCCATACCTTGATAAATAGAAAGTATTGTTTGATGAAGATTTGTTTATATACTTTGATTGTACTAGACCTTTTTTGACTGATAATGAAAAGGAAAAAGTGTATTATTGAAATGGTGTTTTTAATTGATTGTTCGCCACTTCTTTTTCCTCATAATTTCTCTACAGTCATTTATATTTTTCTGGAATTAACATTTGAATTTTTTAGTCATATATTGGATAATAGTGTTTACAAACTTAGTTGTTGAAAGATACAAAAAAATCAAATAATTATTAATGATCTTGTAGTAGAGAAGTTCTTTGTGTTTTTTTTCCCCTTTTTTCAGTGCAATTCAAATCTTTTACCTTTCAAATACACACTTTATTTCTGTCCATCTATAAAACTATCTACATATGTACCTATTAAGATTTATAGCATATTTGTCCTTTATCCATACTGTATTATATATTATCCATTTTATAAAACATGTTAGCTAGGTTTTAACTGTTGTTGACCTGATAGACAGCTATCTACCAAGTCAGCAAGTGGTAAAAATATGAAAAAGGGATGAAAATTCTTACCGTATTTAAAAAAAGGTACTGAAAATATTTCTCCTTCCCACACAATAATGAGTGATTCTTTTTTATTATTGTACTTTTGAAGAATTCAAATAATGGATTCTTTTTTCTTTGCTACTAAAAACCAACATAAATTATTGAAAAACTTAACACCTCAAGTTTTTCGTCCCTCGAGATGACACTGCAATAATCATCACATATACAATAATTCAATGAAAATCATGGGTCAAAAAAAAAAAAAAAAACCAGACATAAAAAACAAAACCAAACCCAAGTTTAATCCAATGTACGTTCCATATCATAATTCATTTGTTCAGCTTGGGTCAGATTTTACCATATGATCTTCTTCGATATTGCCACAAATCCACGGAAATTAATAACCCTCTATGACATCTCGTCCCAAAAAACCATCCGGTCAATAGAAAAATTATTTGAGAAAAAACAGAACAATAATGTAAAGTGATTTTATTGAACAAATTTGATTGAAAAACTAATGAAGATCCTCAATAACCATTTTATTTTTAGTTTTATATATTTAAGCCTACTAAAATTACTTTATCATATGTTTTTTTACTTAAATATTTATACCTTATCTATATTGTAGAAACCAAACAAAAATTTTGAAACAAAAAAGTTGTTTCCAAATATTTGTTTTTATTTTTTTAAATTTAGTTAGCATTCACCTACTTTGTTAAGAAAAAATGGAACACATTATAAAAAATTTGAATAAAAATAAGCTTAAATTTCAAAAACTAAATAGTTATTAAATGAGGCCTATAAAGGAACTCATACTTGTAAAATCTCATTCTTTACCATCATACGTAGGAAAGAGAAAATTTAGACTCCATTTGAATAACATTTTGATTTGAAATTTATGTATATTTTTACTCAAATTTCTTATTGTGCTTTCTATCTTTCCTTAAGAAAACTGGTGAATGTTTAAAAAATTTCAAAAATCAAAACAACTAGTTTTTTTTCCTTTTAAATTTTGATGAACAAATTATTTATAAACTTTTTTTTTTTTTTTTATATTATTACTTTTTAGTTTAAATTTGGACAATGGACCTCAAACCCTTTATAGAGGGTATCTTTGCTTTCAATTAAATGAGAGCGTCGAGTTTTAGGATCGAACATGTGATCGTAAGGTTGAATTGAATTACCATCATATAATAAAATCAACACATCATTAACATTTCGACACTAATTTTTTATTTTATTAAAAGTTAAATAATTAAAATTGAATATTTAAAAATACAAGAACAAAATAAAATGATAAATACTATTATAACAATATGACTTTTTCCAACTATCAGTCAATCACAGTTTCCAAAAAACCAAAATGTGTGTTCATTCTCCGTCACCTTCGGTGGTGGCGGACGACATGTAGCTGATGGCGAGCGACGTCTCCTCCGGCGCGGCGGAGCCTATGTGGAAATGCAGCCGGCAAGTTTGGCAAGTGATTTCCATAATTGTCGATGTCATTTTCCGGCTAGCTTCTTCCTTCATTATCCTTGCCTTCTCCAACTCCGCCTGAGCTTGCTGCCTTATCATCTTCGCATTCGCAAACTCCGCCTCCGCCATCTCCATCTCTCGTTTCGCCTCTCGTCTCGCCTCATCTGCGTACGCCTTCTCCGCTACCACCACATCGAGCTTCCGCTCCTCACTTACCTCCTTGTTGGACCCAATTGAGAGCTTTAGAAATGCCGAGCTCGGAGACGAAAGATGGAGCTCTAGATCGTGGTGATCGGGTAAATTAATGTTGATGTTTCGATCCGAGTTTGATGCTGATAAGATTGGAAACCCTCGTAATGGAAAGCTATGGTTGTTGCTCGTGGTGGTGCCCGTGTATGAAATTGATCGTGAGTATGGTTGAAGTAACGGCGGCAGTGGCAGCGCCGCCGCAGCCATATGCAACTGATCGGACCTTATCTGCCGGAGATTGCAAGCGTCTTGGTGTTCTATGAAGCTCTCCACTCTGAATGAGAACCAAAAAAAAACATATTCCTATTACATAATTAATGGGAATAATACTATGTAACAATGAATAGAAACTATTATCAAAATATAATTCAACCTAAACATTACTTTATTCTCTTCCATATTAATTTATCAATATAAATAGAATAGAGAAAGAGAAAAAAACAGTATCTTTTTTGTTAACCTCGAAATTGGAGCTATTGATAAAAAATTTACAATTAAATATAACTCACACATTCAAAATCCAAACTTAAAAATAATGAGATCTCTAAACTCTGTCAACAAGAATGCTCCTTATAAAAGAGAAACATATTTTCTCTTTTTAATCAATTACAATTATAATCTAAAAAATTGAAACATTGTTTGTGCTATCCAAAAGGAAGTGTTATTAGCAAAAAATGGAAAGTGAATTGAGTTCAAAAATAAAGCATACGAATTTATGATGAAAGTAGACAATATCATACAAATCGAAATTTAGAGAGGGGGACCTGGAAAAGACACGACCACAATCACAAGAGTGGCCACGAGTGCCACAAGTTTTGAGGTGAGCTTTGAAATCAGATTGAACAGCATAAGCCTTAGAGCACTTATCACAAACCCACTGCTTCTGATTGCTATGCTTTCTCCGGAAGTGCTTCTTAATCCCCACAAGGTCTCCAAGGGCATGGCAAGGCTCATGGTGCAGGCAGCTCGGCTCTGGGCAAACGAACACCTTCTTCTTCACCGCCTCCGCCGTCTCCGCTCTCTTCACCAGCTTCCACGGCACCTTGTGCCGCCTCCGGTGCATCTGCAGATTCTGATCCCTCTGGAACCCTTGGTTGCATATCTCGCAAACATACCGATCCGATTCCAGTAGCGTCTTCGGTGACAAAGAAACCACTTCTGCATCCGGATCTAAATCAAATATTGATCAAGTTGGGATTTTTATGAGATGGGGTTGGATAAAAATTGAAACTTTATGATGGGTTTGTATTAATTTGATCAATTGAATTGAATTACCTGGTGTTCCTGCAGGTCTTCTTTTTCTTTTGCTGGTGACCCCATGGTCAGTTGCTGCTGCAGAAGAAGAAGAAGAAGGAAAAGCTTTCAACATGAAGTGGTTTTGATGATGATGAAGAAGAAGAGAAGAAGAATCTAGTGGCAAGAGAGAGAGAGAGAGAAGAAATAGGGCAAAATGAAAATTTTTTGAGTGGGGGGGGTGTTTTTTGTTTTTATAAAAGGGTTTTTGTTTTTGTGTTATGGTAATGGAAGAAGATGATAAAAGAAGATAATTGGGGATGAGGATGGGGCTGCCTGGCCACCGAGATGACATTAGCTTGAAATGTTTTGGGCCCCCTTTTTTTTTTCTTTCTTTCTTTCTCTTTTGTGAATTTGGACGAACAAAAAAACATACATCCTCTTTTAATCCTACATTTTGTAAAAATAAAAAAGGAAGAATATATCTCTCTCAATTGTGTAACTTTGCTTGAATGAATATCTTATTATTAATATAATTGTTATTATATTGTATCCCTTTCTCTATGGTTTGTGTTTACATTTTTTTCTTTCTTTCTATTTTTTACCTCATGCACGTGACCTTCTTTGAAGGTTAGCTCATTCTAGACAACTTTTAAAATGTTTGTAAGCTGAAAGGTCTAAATTTTGAATTTGTTTCATTTTGATCTTAACTTTTTTAATTTAAATTGTGGTACAGTTAAGTGTTGGAGATATTAATCTTTTTCTGTATTGGAAAGGTGAGAGAATCTTCAACATCTTTATATGATATATTGAACTACTCTCCATATTCATCTTTCCCATATTAAAAATGTGTTGATGTAACGTCTCATGCATAATATTTAAATCAAGATTTGAATTTCGGATTTAGTCTTTCTTGGCCGAGCATTTTTATGCAAATCTATACGATTTGTTTATACTGCTAACTAGGCTTTCAACTTCTTTTAATAGTCAAGACTGTTCTCGTAGATCAACACATATATTTTTTATACATGATTTGTCCTCATTTACATGCTTTTCAAGAAAATTTTAAGAAAATTATTACTCAATTTAGAACTATTTCAAGTTAAAGTAAATGCTTAATTTAAAGAATTGTTTTGATCGAGTCAACCAAAAAAAGGTATAACCTTATTGATATAAGTAGTAACTATCAAGTATTTTAAACATTTTTTAAGCATGATTTATGTATTCACATGATCCCTCCCATTCATAGGTGTGGTCACAGTCCACTTATGTACTACTCCTCAATTAATTTGGAGTTAAACTTGATGTGTGGAGATGCATACTTGAGGTTATACCAAGGTAAGCATTGGTTGTGTGGAAATATTAGGTGGCAAAATAATAGAAAATGTTACACAGTATATATATATTATAGGAATGAGAATAAAAATTGAAAAGGTTAGGAATTGAAATTAGATAAAGTTAAAAGTTTAGAGATAGAAAATGGATGTCAACTTTAGTCTTAACCACCTTTGAGTAAATGTTAGGTTTAGAATATTCTTAATCTAGTCTCTTTAACTTTTATCCAAAACTTTGCTTCGTTTTTTTATCTTTATCTTTGTAAAAGTTTCTTTTTTTTTTATATACTTCAAACTTCTATAAATATTTTACTTGGTTTTATTTGTTAATACATTTTGTATTTTTGATATTCAAATGTTTTTCTTTTAATAAAAAAAGATACTTACATAGATAGGAAAAAAAACTATAATTGAGAGCTAACATAAACATAAATTAATTAATCATAAGATTTAAAAAGTATCTTTTATTTGGAAGTGAAGTAGCAACTCTAATGTCCTCCTAGAAGGTATTCAATGGTTATTTATTCATGTTTTGTAAGTTTGACACAGATCCAAATTAGTTATCAATGTGATTTATAATACTCTAGTTCTTGAATATCACCAATTTAAAGTTTTAAGGTATTATTATATGTATATTAATTTAAGGGATCAGAAGTTCAAGTTCTTTTTTTTTTTTTTTTGAAATACACAAGTTCAAGTTCTTACTTCTCCACATTGTTAAACAAGCTCTAAAGTATTGTCACATAAAAAATCTCTATCATATAGAGATATAGAATTTGACCAAAAGACCAAATAAATTTAAAAGTGATGTTAAATAATCAAAGAAAATTAAGGCGCTTGAAATTAGACTCCCCAAATACCGTTGATTTTTTTTTTTTTTTTTTTTTTTTTTTTAATAAAGCATTATGGTCATTTTTAGAAACGGGATACTTATATAGCATTATGTTCCTTAGCAAAATAAAATAAAATAAATAATAATAATATTAAAATAAATAATAAAAAGCAGAGATCTAAATCTCCACTATCACATGCTATGAATCAGTAATTAAGATTTTAAATAAATTTAAAAAAAATTACGATTTAAATTGATACATCTATTAGTATAGAGTTTCATTTTTTTTTTTTTTTTTTGAAAAGATATTAGTATAGAGTTTTAACTAATACAACTCTCGAACATTTTAGGTATAAAATGATAAAATGATTCTTTTTTTCCGACGACAAAAGTAGAACGTGGGACATAAATTGCATTTGCAATAACTTTTAAGCAAATACATATAAATGTGAAAAAATATTTTTAGACAAAGTTTCACAATCCAACAAACTTATCTTTTCTCTCTTTCTTCTCAAACCAGTAAAAAGAGATTTTATAATTTTTATTTTGTTTATAATTGAGAAATAGTAAAAAGAGATTTGAACTTTAGGTACGTTTTCTTTTTAGCTGTCATGGAGAGACAAACCAAAACACACTTTCACCAAAAAGAGAAATGGAGGGAGAGAAATGGTCTTATAATATGATAAAAGTGAAGACCCAATTTTTAAAAAATATAATAAAAATATAATGAGTTTGACCTTAAGAAGTGTAGATATTCAAAAAGTATTTATTTACTATATATATACACATAAAAAAAGTAACTTTAATTTGATGGGTTGGAAAGAAAGAGGAAGAGAGGTTGGGGGCACACAAGCTGTCTAAAAATTAAAAAAGAATTAAATAAATATGGCATAGGACATAATCATACATCCCAAGTGTCTTGGATTCCAAATCTAATCAACTTCTCTTTTAGACTAATTTTAAACAACTTTAATTATAACAAAACACACTTACACTTTTCACTTTTGTCTTAATCAAAACTTCATTAATTAATCCCCAAATTATACTATTTAATTACACCAACTAGCCAACTTTACAACATAATCCCTATATATATATATACCATTTTCTTTTTCTTCTTCATTTTCTTCATTTTTCCCCTCAATAAGCATCCATTTTGTTCGATAAAGAAGAATTCCTTTGAATGCGTTATGAAAAACGGGAAAATGTGATAAATTGTTGGAACACAAGATTTGAAGTATGGTTTGTTTGGAAACTTTCGAGGCTATTCTTTGGCGCAACAACAAAATTTTTGGCTTCTAAAAAAAAACATAATTTTGGTACAAATTTAAATTGCTTGAAATTTTTATGGAAAGCTATTGTAACCAATTTTAGCTTTTGGTGTTGTAAATCTGTTCTATGTATAAAATAAAATATATATGCCGTAGTTCTTAATTAGAGATTCTTTTCGACAATTCTCCAAAAAAAAAAAAAACTTTTTCGATAATTTGTTGTAAATTGCATATTATCCCTTGATCTTTTAATAGTGTTGGAAATTATAGAAAGATAATTTATATATTTACTTAATTTGAAGTTATTAAATATGTTAAATATTTTCTAGGATTTTAGTAGATATTTGTTTGATATTCTCTAAGATTTTTCATGAGTTCATATTTTGTGTATTATATATATTTGGGTAAATTAATGAAAAGGCAGGAGATTTTCAATTTCTCTAAGTTTTAAAATGAAGTATATCATTTTTTAGTGTGGTTTGTTTGGAGCAAAATACATAAGTTTTTTTCCTTGATGTTTTGTCTCTCTTTTTTTTTAAAACATTTGTCTCATTTTTCTACTTCGACTTTGATCTTCTCTTTTATCTTTTATAGAATGTTAATAATTTTTTTTTAATAAAAATATGGCCTGTGAACTTAATTTCGTAGTTTTAATAATAATAGGTAGTTTCTATTTGGTAAACAATACTAGTTAGGTTAATTGAAATTGTTGAAATGTCTTGAACTATAATGCACTAGGATTATTCGATTGGGACTCTTCTTAGTCAATGCATTTGGAACTCTTAGGTTTTATACCTTTCAATTGCAATTTTATGTATTCTAAATCATATGGTGTATTAGAGTTTTATAAAAATACATGGTATACATTCTCTTAAGCCCTTATTTCTTGTTGTCTTTATCTCCCAAATAAAGTGGATTTTTTCCTACGCGCATGGACGTAGCTAATACAAAAAATAATAATAATAGTAATAATAATAATAATAATAAAGCATAGGAACTCAATTATCAAAATACATTTTGACATCTCATCATTATAACTAGCTTACCCAAAAAAATTCAAAATTTTGTTGTAGTAATTAAAGCATTTCATTGAAGAAAAATAAGAAAAAAGAAAATCCCATCATATAAAATGGGGATAAAATTAGAAAATACTAGGGCTGTGGTCATAGATTTATGAATCCACTCCCTCCCTAGTGCACCACCTAAAGAGATCTTCACAAAATTTGGTCTTTATAAAAGTTACACCCCAAGATATCAAAATCCCACTAGAAAAATAGGCCACACCAAATTTGTAGTAGCATGAAATTAAAACTTTCTCTATAATGCAATAATGGGTAGTAATCCATTAATTAATCACATGCCCAACTGAAGAATAAACAAAATGTGGCAGAAATTAGGTGAAAGGGAACAATAAATGAATGAATGGGAAGAGATCAAGGTTTTCTTTTGATTTTGAAAAAACAAACATGTAACATTATATTTGGAAAATCAAGAGGTTATGAATTCAATTTACCGTAATCATCTACTTAAAAATAATTTTTTATATATTTTTTTTACATCTCGATATTGCTGATACAGAATTAGACAAATTGTCTCGTGAATCAAACATGAGTTCAAAACAAAGGATTTGGAGAAAGAAAAATGAGAGAGAAAAGAGGGAGCTTAATTTGAAAGAAAAAAAAAGGAAACTGCAATAATGTTTTGCAGTGAGAAATAAGTGAAGATTTGTCTGAATTCTGTTGTTGGTATCCAAAGAAGTGAACCAAAGTGGGCATCTATTCCATTTCTTGTTGAACACATACTTCCACTGAAAATCAATAATAAACCCTATGAATTAATGATCACATAGAAAGAAAAACAAAAAACCAAACATTTTATCTAATGTATCTCTCTCTTTTTTCTTTTGTATAGTTTGTCTGTTTGTTTGTTTCAGATTGTTTGTTTTCTCTACATGTAAGGAATTTTCATTCTTGTTTTCCTTGAAATTTTGTGTCTCTCTGCTGTACTGTCACGAACAATGAATTATAAGAAAGAGAGAGAGAGAGAGAGAGAGGCTGACAAAAGTTTTTTTGTTAGGTGAGGTCAGGTCTGGTTACCCAACGTGCTCTGCCTACCCTTATTAATGATAATTCACGAGAATATATAAACACTCTCTAAATTGTTTTTTTAATCAACTTAATTAATTATCTAAAACCCTCCATTCAATGCTTCATAAATTCTACATTATGAAGTTATATATATATGTTCTTCCACACCTACCATTTACTATTTGTTATGTGTTACTTTCATGGTCAAAGTCCAAGTAGCCTTCGAATAAGAAGAGGTCCTCGAAGCCCGATCGAGATAGGCCCGGTCCATGCCCGAAAAAGGGATGAGGCCCAAACTAGATGATGGGTCGATTAACCCTTGCCCCATAATGGGTCAGGCGAGCATGCAGGTCAAGTAACTCCCGACCCTGCCCATGTTGGGTCGAGCAATGCTCGACCCTAGGGCATGTGGATCGGGTAACTCTCGACCTTGCCCCATGATAGGTCGGGCAACTCCCGACCTTGCCCTATGATGGATCGGGCAAAGTCCGATCCTTGGCTCAATGAGTCGGGTAAAACCTGACCCTGCCCCTAGGTGGATTGAGCGACCCCCGACCTCGATGATGAATGGAGTTGGGCCCTGGGCCATTTCAAACATCACCTTAGGGTATTTCGGGCCTCTAGATTCCCTAAACCCGCATCCGCGCCAGGCTTAAAGAGGAGTGATTACCAGGCCTATTCCGAATAGGGTAGGCGAGGATCAAGACTCACAATTCATGAGCTCCAGAAAGAAAAGAGGAAAATGTCACGTACAACCTTCTGTAAATAGTAAGACGGAAGTTAAGAGAAAGTAAGCTATTTACAACCATAAAATTATCACACTCCAACCTTTTTTCAACCTCGTGTGGCTTAAGCATTGCAGGCCACATAGCACACACCATACCGGTGTCCAATTTATTCTTTGATTAGTAGATATTCGTCTTAGAGAAATATAAATTTATCGTTGACTTGACCCCAAAGACCAAATTTTGACATCAACACTATTATTGTATAGATACATCTTGTATTCGTTAAACGAAATTGAATGTGGGTATATATTAGATCTTATCAAATTTTATAACTTTATTTGTTGGTTTATTCTCACTATAAACCTGTTGATTTATTTAAATATAATTCAACTAGTTAATACATTATATATGCATAATAATTTGATTTGATTTTTTTTTTTTTTTTTTGAATATTTAGTAGAACTAAAAAAGAAAAGAAAAAAAGAGTGAACTATAATCTCCTTTCATATAGATACATCAAAATCAAGAAATACAAACATATATATAAACACAAAACAAAAGAAAACGGACACAACACATACGCTTCTTAAGTCAATTTTTGGTCGATTTTATTCGTTCAAGAGATTATCTTTTGTCATTGGGCGAATTTGGTAACGTTTTGTTTTTGTTTGTTATATATATATATTTTGTCTATTTTCTTTTCTGGTAACAGAGTTATCATGTAACGCCTTAAACTCAGTATTTGGATTTGGATTTAGAATCCAAATTTGGCACTTAACGTTATTATGGTATCCTCGACAACTTAACTATGCTACCCTATTTTCCTTTAATTACTTTAAAATTGGGAAGACTATCTCCACATATCAATAAGAGTCATTTCAACATATTTTTTTCCCAAGTTGCATACTTTCTCGCTAGAAAAAGACTTAGAAAGTCATCAATATAAAATTATTTTAGGTTAAGCACACTTAATTTTCGAGTTCTTATGAAAAGTAAGATGCATTTTGTCAGTATATATAGTAGCTATAAATTCTTTTAAGCATTTCCTTTTAACTCTAAATTATAAATTTTAAAGATTCCTCATTCGTATTCGTTCATATACGAATCTAGAGCTATCTTGGTCCTCTTATATCATATTATTTCTTATAAGATAATATATATTATGAAGTTACACCTCAAAACTAATTGATAATAAGAGAAGTAACTCATATCTCTTATAAAAATGTTGAATGCTCTTCACCTTTCCAGTGTAGAGCAAATGACACAAAGTCAGTATTTCAAACATACCCCCTCAAAATGGTATCATATTAGGAACGACTATCTTAGATTATATTCAAATTTAGAGACTCAAATACCCGCTTTGGCTTTCTCATGATTTGGGTTGGAATATTCGAATTTTTTGGATCAAATACACGTTTGGGTGGGATCCAAATCCCCCGCTTATGTTTTTATCCATTTGGTCAAATCGAAATTTGTGGACCATTAATCTACATGAAGTTTACACCTCAAAATCAAGATGTTGAAAACTCCTCACCTTTCAAGCATTAAATAAATGTGACAATGTAAATAAACAATTTTTCCAATTAAAAAAAAAAAAAAAAACCAATTGGGTGCATGTAATGGAAAAGTAAAAAAGAAAAAAATGGGTCAAAATGAGAAATAATAAGAGAGAATACAAAGACAGAAGAGAGCAGAGTGAGGTGCAAGTGAAAGAAGAGAAAAGATAGGGAACAGAGAGAGAGAGTCAGAGAGACAAATATACCTCATTCATTTTCTTTGTGGACCTCTCTCTCTCTGCATATACACTTTCATACATAATCTATGATTTTACATTATTTACTGCCCCCCCTTATTTAATGCCCCCCCTTTATTTTTATTTTTACCTCTTTCTCTACATGTGATATCACTATGCTTTTCTCTTTACTGTTTACCCTTTCTAATTTTACTGTTCTTGTCTCCTCCATATTTGTATGCCTTCTTTTTTATTTTCTTAAGAGACTGAATCCAATGGACAAAATTACTTGTGGTCAATGAGATTAACAAGCCTACAAGCTCATAAGTTCTACCCCTTTCAGATTATGTTTAAGTATTGTGTGGATTGACTTAGTGATTAATAAAAGTTGTGTAAATAAAATAAAATGAATTATAGGGTCGTTACTTAATCTAGGATTTAATATCTTATCGGTTGATTAAAAAAATATATAAATCAAATAAAGTGGCTAGTTTGCACAAGCTCACTTTAAATGGGATCACACAATTTTAATTTTGTGGTCAAAAAATCATTTAAACAATTTTTACCCAAAAAAAAGAAAGACGCTTTGAATTAACATCCAAATTTAGGCTCCATTTTATCATTCATATGAAATATTATGCTTATTTTCTCACCATTTTATGTCTCAAAGTTATGTTTGTTTCTTAAAAGAAATTGTAAGTTTTTTTTTTTTTTTGTACTAACTAGGTTGCTTTTTTTTAAAAAATGTTTTAAAATAGTAGATGAAAAAAAAACTATGTCAATAAATTGTGTCATAGGCTTAGTTTTCAAACACAAAAGAATTATTATACAGAGCTACTATTTAATTTGAAAAACTTTTAGATTTAAAAAATTTAAGTAGAAAAAAAGTTGGAGAAAGGGAATTATAAATACCAATTCTAGGGATTGAACGAGTAACCGTAGAATGAAAATGAATTAACACTAAACCAAATAACCAATCGTGCCACCAACTCATTTGATAATGTTTAACAAACTTACGTTCTCTAGATATGGGTGAGTTTCAGAGCTAATTAGCATTATGAGAAGATGGGTTGAAGGCATGTGTTTAATGGGCCCAAAATGAAATCCTCATAGATGGGCTTCGGCTTGATGGCCCAAAAAAGACAACGTGGACCACAGCCCAAATGACAGCAATCTAAAATGTAAAATTTGTAAGACAATGTTGAATTGGGAGCCAACATAAGTGTTTATTTTCATATTTTTAAACTTCTTGGAGCCAATTTAGGTAAAAACAAGCTTAGCCAGAGCATGATTTGTAAAAACGAAGAATAAGAAATGCAAAAATAGTCATTATGGAAAGAACTCGGGTACTTTTAAGGGTTTTGTTTTGTTTTGTTTTGTTTTTTGTTTTTTGTTTTTTTTATTTCAGAAATTGTCAAATTACCCATATTGCGGGGGGGAAAAACCCAGCAGAGAATACCTGGAAATCTAAAGCCATAAACAAATGCAAATTTGTTATCTACGTTTACCGTTTGATTGACAACGTGGCTTGTACTAGTACATAATTGTTTTTTCCTATTTCATATGTTACAACTCATCGAAAGGGACAGTGATTTTATGGTTTAATCGCTTGGTGATAATCCAGTTCAACATCATGGTATGATTCGATCTCGAGAATTTGTATTTAACTCTCATTTAATTTGAAACAGAAATATCTCTTTTGTAGGGTTTGTGGTCCGCCATTTTCCAACTTATACTTAAAAAAAGGTTTATTGTTGTGGTATTTGGTTCTCGAATTGTTGTGGTATTTGAACTCGAAAAGAAAAGGAAAACAATTTAGAAGAAAGAAAAATGCAATAAAAATATTTATTTTATAATAAAAAAAAAATTAACAATTTATTGAAGAAGAAAAAAATATACATTTTTATCCTTAAATTTAAGAGGTTACATTCTTATCTTTTAATTTTGTGTTTTTTTTCTTTTTGAAATCAAACTACTTCATTAATCATCAAAATAAAACATACAATAAAATTCTTGAAATAGAGAAAATAAAATACAAAAACAAAAAATGTGAAATAAAACTTGAATTTGATCCACAACTCGAACCAAAACAAAACCAAAAAAAAAAAAAAAGAATCTTGCATAGAGTATTAATTTAGCCATAATATTGAAGTAGATTACTACGAAACAATTAAATCACTAAGTCAACAAGTCTTTTAATAACATAAATACAACATTTTAAAAGATAAAGATTAAATATAAAACTATATTCAAAATCTATGGCTGAACACTATTTTTCCAAAAAAAAAAAAAAGCAATTAAAAAAAAGTTATAAGTATAGATAATGATGAAATAAAGGAAAAAAGATGGGGTTTTGTCTTGCACGGCAGTTTGGGGTTCGTTTGGAATTGGTATAACTTTCTTAATATAGATAACAATAATAATAATAATATAAAAAAAACCATTTCCTTTTACTCACTTTTTTTTTTTTACACTTTTACTCACTTATCTTATTTTTCCCTTTTCCTTCTCTTTTATCTCTCTCCTTCGGCAAAATGCTGAAGTAAGTTTTCTCTCTCCTTGAGAGCAAAACTTAGAGTAAAGATAGATAAATATTTTGGATATACTTACTATTATTGTGAACCACTTCTTTTTATTTATTTTTTATTTTTAAAAGAATTGACTTTAATAAATAAATAAAAAAAGGTTAGACATGGGTCTCGTGTTTGCTTTGACCATTACTGACAGTCATATATAAATATAAACTTTTATACACATTTCTTCTTTATACTTAATTGTATTTGCATATCCAGTTCTTTGTTTTATTTCATTTCATTTTTGCTTCTGAAGTGTTGACATTTTGGACGATTTGGGGTTATGTAATCGAATCATGAGATTTTGAAATCTAAATTTTGGGTTTGATTTAGGGTTTATGTTGTAAATCCATGTTACTGGATTGCATTTTGTTTCCCCTTTTGATTGTCGAATGAGGATGGTTTTTAGCTAAATATAGAAGCCCTAGGTGTTTAGTTCATTGGGTTTCTGGAATTTCTAATTTTTTTGGACCTTTGAATAAGGGGTTGGGTGTTGCTTGAATTAATTTGTAATTCTCACTGTTGGGTTTGGAAAGATTCTTAATTTAAGAGTATCTTAATTACCTTTGTATTTTCTTGTAGGAGTTTAATTTTGCAGGCTGCAGGTTGATCTTTTACTTTGTAGGAATAGGAATATCTAAATGATGATGTTTTATGACATCCACTTTGTTTCTCGCTACCTTTTCTTTCTTGGGTGATTCAAATCTCTGTATATTTTTTCTTTTTTAATCTTAATTTTTGTGTTTTTAATGTTTCTCTTGGTCTAACCATCATGCATTGAGCTAGTGGTCAAAAAGGAATTGATGAATTAAGAGAGAATGAGCGTAATCTATGATGTCCAAACTTATGAATTAATTTTCTATAAATTTTCTTGACAATGAAATGTAATAGGGTGAAATGGTTATTCGAAGTTTGTGACTATTTTAAGCTCTCAATCGAGTGATATGATTGGGATGTTAAGAACATGGGAGTTTCTTGTATCTAACTTGTAATCACTGCTTGCTGTGTTTACTCTGTAGTTATAATGGATGATGATGCATTTAACATGCGTAATTGGTATCAATATGAGCCATCGTCTGTGCAAGCACATCTTCGTCTGCGGCTCATGTCTACAATTGTTGAGCAAGATATGAACCATTTTCTACCTGGACGCGACCCTTCTGCTATTATCAACACGAATGGAGCATTTCATTCACAGGAGTCTGTTGTTCCAGAAGCACCAGTACCAACAAACTGGGTGAGGGATGATTGGATAAATCATAATGACAAGCTTCTCAACATGTTACCTCCCAATCCAAGTTATTCCATTCTTGCAGAAACTTCGGCCAAGCAACCTATGCAAATGTTACAGCCACTTGACACATCAATAAACGAAATGGCTGGTAGGATTGAAGAACCACATATGAAGAAGGAAACTAAACAATCAAAGAAACAACAGAATGGAGGCGCTCAAGAAATTCCAAAACCAAAGAAGCCTCGAAAGGCCAAAAACAATGAACGTTTGGCTCAGCAAGCGAAGGCACCGAGAAAGAAGATTAGTCTTGTTATTAACGGGGTGAATATGGACGTTTCTGGTATTCCAGTTCCTATATGCTCTTGCACTGGAACTCCTCATCAATGTTATAGATGGGGCGATGGTTGCTGGCAATCAGCTTGTTGTACCACAACTTTATCTGTACACCCTTTGCCCATGAGTGACAAGCATTGTGGTAAAAGAATTGCCGGGCGAAAAATGAGTATAGGTGCTTTTAAGAAGGTTTTGGAGAAACTAGCAGGTGAAGGTTACAACTTCTCTAAGCCAATTGATTTAAGAAGCCATTGGGCAAGGAATGGAACCAATAAGTTTGTCACTATCAAGTAGACTAGCCAGGGTATGGTGGTAGAGGTCTGAATCTTTTTTACATGTATATATCTGGCACCTTTTGCAGCAATTTTGGGGTAGCTATAGCAGGTAAATTTTGCACTTAATAGTATATGGGTTCATGAAATTTGGAAATCTGTATTCTCTTCAATCTTGATTTGTTTTGTAGTAGTTCCTAATTTATTGGATTGTTTCTTAGTGCTACTTGGATCAGTTGTCTAATTGTCTGTCATTTAACCTTTCCATTACTGGGTTCTCCAAAATTGAGTTTAGATTTTAGAATAACAACAAAGTAAATTACACGATTGTATTGTTTAGTTGAAGGCGAACTGATTTAACATAATGCATTCTTTTTTATATTGGTCGATTGATATGGATGGTATTGCCATCTTGAAGAGACAGGACTGATATGGATGATATTGTCATCTTGGAGTGACAGAACTCACAGTTAACCGTATGATTTATTCCATATTTCTTCTGTCAATTTTTTTTTTTACAGAATCACACAAAAATTGAACATCATGGTTAGCCTATCTCAGGGACATGGCATCTTAGATGGCCACTCATATTTTGTAATAGCATGTTCATCCGCTAAAGTCGTATATGATGCCATATTAGATCCCTCAATGATTGAGAAAAAGAGAAACATGAGTGTCGGATCTGATGTGTAGTTGAGTTGGAGTTTGTACTGAAGTCTTGCAATTTAGGCTGTCTTGATCTCAGACTCCTCCCTGGTATTAGGACTGTTGAGTTTTTTTGTCCACCCATTTGATTCACCTATGCCACTAGGAAACTGTCTCAGAGGTTTAAGAGATTTGATGGAAGTGTTAGGTTCCATCCAGCTGGTGACCATGGGGTTTGTTGTTTTATAGAGAGACCATTTGTAAAATAGCAACTGAATCCTTTCTGTGTTGAGTATAGAAGTGAGATATTCTGGAAATTGCCTGTGCATTAATGTCAAATGTAGAGTTGAGTGATTAGAGGATATGGATTAGGAGAAACAAAAAAAAACTTGAGAAAAACTAGGGGCTTTGAGATTGCAAGAGGATTAGAAGAGTTCACAAAGTATAATTGTTGTTTATTTAGTGGAAATTAATGCTCGTGCTTGTGCTTGTGCTTGTGCATACTCTGCCTAGTGCTCAGATTACTCTGTTTTTTATGGCATGGAAACTGCACTAGGATTATTCTGTAGGTATCTCTCAAATTAACAACCATGGTGGATTTGCAAAGGAGCAGATCGTAGATTTGGTTGTATTTTAGCTTGTAAGATGTAGTGTTCTAGTTACACTTTACAATATTTAAAACATCAAAGGGTTGAGTTGGTATCGTGATGAAATTAGTTGAAGTGTACATGTAACGACACTAGTAATCTAGGATAAAAGAAACAAACTCTTAAGGGTCGACCCCCTCAAGGTTCCAAGTGAGTCCCAAAGTTCGAAACTCATCCATGACAATAATTTGTAGATATCTCTTGTGTCTTTATTCTTTCGATGTCTTTGGTGCTTTGTTTAGGGACGTACGTAATTATCCTTGTTTTTAAAAAAATTCTTAAAGGTCGGTAGCTTGCTATTACATATTCTTTTGGAGTTAACCTAAAAGTAATAGGTAAATTACAAGTATATCGATCAAACTGAATGTTAATAGAGGATTAAGTAGTTTATTTGGTGAATTCTATTTTCAATCTTATCGATAAATCTTTGAATAAAAAGGGAAGATTAAGATAATAGGAGAGAGATTCAAAGGAAGGAAATAATGATGGGGAAGAAATGGATTAGGTTCAGAATTAGAAAAGAAGAATGGAGAAAGGGGAAAGTAGACGTTAGATTAGATAGACAATATATGGAAAAGAGAAAATAAGAAAAATGGAAAGTGGATCCCTCCAACTAAAAATTAGTAGGGGAATGAAATGAGGGATATATAAGAATATAAATAAATAACAATAAAGATTGGGTTGTCTCATGTGCCAACTTTCCCTTCCTCCCTTACATGAAAACATGGGAGATATTGTTATTTATTCTTTATAAAGTTAAAATATTAACACACTATTTTGATGTTTTTTAGAATTCATACTATTTTAATATCCGAACTTAGAAGATGATTTCATTTTAGTCCAAATTTCAAATTTTCAACTTTTGTAAAATTAAAAATTGTTTCTAACATAAATTTAACTTTTATTTTAGTTTTTTTTTTTATTAATAATGTTAATATAAAAAAGATACACTATTATGTTCCATAAACTATCATGGAGTGATTCAAGTGATCAAAAAGAGTTTTGGAGTATTTAAGGTGATAGTTTCAATATTAATTTCATGCGGTATAGTTGGTCTGGACAAACATATTATGCTTCATAAGTTCAATTCATTGTGATCACTTACCTAAGAATTAATTTTTTACTAATTTTTTTTTATATCCAAATATTGTAGGGTTTGTCAATATGTTTCATAATATTAATCAAGGTGCGCATAAATTGATTCGAAATAGCAAAAAAAAAAAAACAAAATATGTTCCTATTCGGTCTAAAAAAAAAGTTATAGCAAATGAGTTAAAAAAATAATAAGAAGAAGAAATTAATCATAATGACAATTTTATGTTTTAATTAAAATGAAAAAAAAAAATGGAAGTATTTAAAGAATTTATAAATTTATAAATTTTATGATTAAAAAAAGGTAGAATAAAATAGGTTTGGTTGGCCTATTCTTCTCTCCCCTTATTTTAAAGCGACAAGTAGTTGTTTTGATAGAGATACCCATTTTTAGGTCTCTCTTTCTCTTTCTCTCTCAGTTTTCTCTTTCTCTTTCTCTCTCTCTTTCCAAGCTTTCTCTCTCCTCTCTCTTCTCTGTCTCTGTCTCTCTCTCTCTCTCTCTCTCCAGAAGGAAAAAAAAAACCCTAAAGAGCCGTTTACATTACACCCCCACCCAAGTAAGTTCCTCTCTCTCTCTCTCTCTCTCTCTCATACCCTTCTTTCTCTTTCTCTCTCTCAATAGAGATTTTGAATTTATGGGTCCTTCTTGTACTACTACACGCCTATTATCTGCAACCCCCCATTTCAATATTATAATGCTTTTCCTTCTCTTATTTTTCTGATTTCTGTACAGATCTGTGGTTTTTCTCATTTGGGTGTTTCCATACAGCCCTAATTTTTGTGGGTTTCTCAGATCTGAACTTGGGGATCTCTATTTCGCTTGTTTCGGGCTTTCTAATTTGTTTGTTATGTTGTCAATGTGAAAAAGTTTTGATTTTTATTTGGTTTTGATCTTTTGAATATGTCACCCTGGAAATGAGATCCTTATGGAAGGTTTTTCTGTTGTGGGTTTTTTGTAGTCTTCAATGTTGGATCTGGAAATATATCTACAACTTCGATCTGAATAATTAGGGTCTTACTCGTTTGGTAATAAGATTTTAAATTGGAGCTGTTTTGATTAATTAATTGACTCTCGCTCGCTTCCCTTTGTGGATCTTTTGTTGTTTCGTTTGTTTTCGTTTCTGTGCCATTATGATGTGGTTGAACAATCGCCATCCAAGTATTGTTTTTAGGGAGGTTTACATTCTAAGAACTTTAATGTTTCATATGTAGTTCTTATGGATGATGCTGATGCCGATGATACGTTGCACAATTGGGTGTATTATGAGCCTTCATTTAAGGGGCTTGGCCTGCAGCTCATGCCCACCATGACTGAGCGGGACATGAAACATTTCTTACCAGCCCGTGATCCTTCTTCTGTTATGGTTAATACGAATGCAGCTTTCCATCCTCGGGATTGCGTTGTCTCGGAGGCGCCGGTACATATGAACTATGTGAGGGACAATTGGGGGGGTAACCCCAGAGATAGGTTTCTTAATATGTTACCTGCCAATCACAATTACCCCGTTCTTCCAGAAACTTCAGGAGCTCACTCCTTGCAGATCTTGCAATTGCCCTCTTCATCTAGGGATGAAATAGAAGCAAGTAGAGTTGAGGAGCCTCCAGTGAAGAAGGAAGGTGGGAAAGCTAAGAAAAGACAGAGTAGTAGTGAAGCTGGCCCCAAAATCCCCAAAGCTAAGAAACCGAGGAAACCGAAAGATACTAGCAATGCCGTGCAGCGTGTGAAACCACCAAAGAAGAACATTGATCTTGTTATAAATGGGATTGATATGGACATTTCGGGCATTCCAATCCCAGTTTGCTCTTGCACTGGTTCTCCTCATCAATGTTATAGGTGGGGTTGTGGGGGGTGGCAGTCCGCTTGTTGTACTACTAATATATCAACTTATCCTTTGCCCATGAGTGATAAAAGACGAGGTGCAAGGATAGCTGGGCGAAAAATGAGCCAGGGGGCATTTAAGAAGGTACTTGAGAAACTAGCAGCCGATGGCTATAATTTTGCTAACCCGATCGATTTGAGGACTCACTGGGCGAGACATGGTACGAATAAGTTTGTCACAATAAGGTAGACTAATTCTGTTGGCACTTTCATCAGTTTCGCTTATGTCGCGTCCAGTCTGCTTGAATTGTGTATATATCTGCACCCTTCTGCAGAGCTCTGATGGTAGTTCGTAGTTTTTCATGAGTTTTTATTAACATTTCACAATTGTTTACGACATTTGGACAATTTGGTTCTTTTATTTATTTTCCCCTTCAGCTTATGTGATACGTGCAAACAAAAGAATTGATCTGGTCCTCTGGATGAACTTTGATTTATTTGAGATTTCTTTTAAAAGTATTTCTTATTCTTTGTTCCATGTTGAAGATTAGTAACAGATCCTCCTAACTATTATTGGAGCTTGTGACACTTCCCCACCATGTTGAAGATTGGTAATGGAGGGGGAGGAAGATGGATTGGTACATGAATTTTCTGAAACTCTCAAACCCAACTGGATGATTTCATTTTAGATCCTTTGGAATTTCTTGTTTAATAACTAATGATTGTCATCAGAGCATATGGAATTATGGAACAAGCTTAAAGCTATTTGAAATGGAAGTTGTTGCCTTGGCTTTTTCTTGATTTGGATACTTTCTTTTAGCTGCTATCCCTTCCCGTAGAAGCGAAGTTGAAGTTTTGCTTGACCTATGTCTTTCTCCTAGACCACGCAATCTTACATTATCATGATGAAGCTTTTTGTGTAATGAACTTTGCTTGATTTGAGTTCAAATGTCCTGTAATATTAGATCGAGTTTTTTTTTGTCCCATTTTAACCTCGATGATATTAATATATGTGCTCGAGGAAAAACCTTGAAAATTGAGAATCGGTGTATGCAGTTTTTTTCTTTCTTCACAACATTAAAATTCATCTTGGCTGTTTGATTATTCAACTAATCAAGAGGAAATGAAGAATAACCTGTGGAATTGCACTAGCTTCTGTGGAGTTGCACTACGCTTCAACTATCATGATACGACTTATCTATGAATTAATTTTTTAAAGATTCTTTGATAGTCACCTATGTATGAATTAATTTTTTAATAGTCAAATATCTATTTCACGAGAATAGTTGACATATGTATATATAAATAGTATATGTCTGTTTTGCACTAGCTTGTCTTCTGGTGATTGTTGGGGATTGTGGTTCGAGGTTGACCCCTAAGCATAGTTAAAATAAACGAAGAGCAAGATGATAAGGATTACACTCAAAAGTCACTGAAAAACACCTGAAATATGCATCATCTCCAAAGGCTCAAGAATCTAAAATCAAATGGTTGCTTTAGTTTGGAAAAAAAAATATATACAACACACAAAACACTAACAAAATCCACAGAACATTGTGGTCGCACTCTACACATTATCAAATCTTCCTATTTCAACGTACTAGATTTTAGATGCATGGTTTCGAGCTACTTATCTGTTATCATCATTATTACCTAACGTTTTAAACCATACAGGGTCTACTTGCTAAAACGCCATCCATCTTTTATGTCTTCTCGACGTGTTAGTTGCAATTCTTCCTCCAAGTCCTATGCAATCACAGTCGTAAACTAGTTTACAATTTGTTTCCTATTCACAAAGTTGCTGCTGCTGCTGCTGCCGCATAATTTCACGTATACTACTAACTTGTGACTGTCGTGCCCTTCCTGTAGACCATATATAAGCTCTTGGTTAGAGCATGATTGAAGTAAAAAGAGTGCTTCCTTCCAAACCTCTGTAATTGAAAATCTGATTAATAAAAGAACAAAGAGTAATTATGGAATTACAAAGTATCGACTGCGTCAAATCTCAAGATGATAATATAAGATAGGCATGTAGCCTATCTTATATTATTTCTATTAACTAAATAAGTTAGGGTTTAATATTCAAGAAGACCGTAAAGGACCGAGAGGAGTGAAACTGATCAACCGATAGGGAGAGGGGTGAAGCTATTTGGTAGTTTTGGTTTCATATAAGTTCAGAACTGAAAATGTTTTGGTTCGACGAGTTTTGGTTGATTTCTAATTGAGTTTATTGTTCAGATTTAGCAAGTGAAATGCACAAGTAGAACATGATAAGAAAACAAATGACCTGAGCCTAAAGATACTAAAAGTGAGTAAAAACATACCATGATGAGAGAGAGCATTCAGATTTAATTCTGGGGTGGAGAACCCAGCTCGGATCCATAAATGGAAGCATATGACATTGTATCATCCTTGGACATGGCCACAAAGTTCAATGGTGCAGTCGACAACCTTCTCATTTCTTTGAAGTATCCATTCTGGCGACCGGAATAAGATCTAGGTGTCAGGAGCTCTGGGGTCGATCCACCAACAGAATTTCGGCGAGGCATTGGCGTCATTGATCCATTCCCATTCGTACGATATCCATTAGTCTTCCTAAAGCTGTTGCTCTTCCTAGGACTGGGTTTAGATCCGTATATAGATTCCTTTTCAGTGAGGAGCATATCATGGAGTTTCTTTTGATCCTAAGAATGAAAGATCGATCCTTTTTATCAGGAAATGACAGTAAAGAGAATGAATTGAACTGATAATTCAAAATAAGAACAAATAATGTATAGTACCCTGTGTCTCTTCTTCTCCTCTTCTCTGTGCTGTCTACTTAATTTATAATCTTCAAGTATAGTCACCAATCTTGCCTGAAAGAAGATGAACTAATGAGCTTCCTGATATAAATGATGCAGATGATCAAAGAAAGAGGGGGGCAATCCTTACCCCATCATAAAGAAACAAAGTCTTCCTTTCTTCTTCCCAGGCCAGAGTTCTGTTTATCAGGTTATCAACAATAGCTGAAAAGAAACAGCAATTAACTATAGCAGCTATACCAATTCTTGGAAAGATTTAAGGAAAATATTTTCTATCTCCTAATTTTTAAGCTTCGAAAAGTTTTTATTTACGAAGTAGGGATATCATTTGTTTTATGAAATTTAAGCTTGTTTTCACCCGAATTTTTTTGAAAGAGTTTATCCTCTCTTAAGGAAGCATTAGAATCCTAACCAAATTCTAAAAACCAAAACAAGTTTTTGGAAGTTTTTCTTTTAGTTTTCAAATTTTGGTTTGGTTTTTTACATAGATAAAATGTAAATATCAAAGTAAGAAAAGCATAGGTTGAAGTAAATGTTGCTTTGGAGCTTTGTGGCAAGAGTGAGCATTCATGTTGGTCGTGAAAAAAATATTTAGTAAGGTTGACAAAATGCAACTATACCATCGGCTGTAGTTTTGAAAATATGCATGCCCCCTTAATCATTCGATACGTATACATACTTTTGCAATTTCTCTCATTCTTCCAATTACATTGTGATGACCTCCAATAATTAATTTTCCTGGTTTTGTGGCAGTAATGTGGATTATTTGATTGGTTTGTAGCACACAGTTGTGTTTGAATATTTTCACTGCTTGAGTTTGTGGTCGAATTTAGGAGTTTATGTGGTTGAGTTTGGGCATTCGCCGTTGAATTCGAATGTTTTGTTGGTTAGTTTTTAAGCAATTTACTGATTATTTTGAGAAATCTTTTACGTTTTGAGGTAGACATCAATTTCACCATTTGTTCCAATTCCAAAATCAACTTGATCAAGTTAAAACTACATTTCTTCCTGTGAAAAATACCTGGGATTTTGCTAATGGCCACTCTCGCTCTCTCTGCACGTTTCAGATTAACATGTGAACCTCTGCCTGCATTGTAACGCTTCTCGTCCTGAAATTTGAACAACAAGATGTTAGTGTAACAGAACAAGGCTGCTAACCAATCTTGTTGGACTCTGTAAGCAAAACTAGTAGAGTTCTTGAACTTGCTAGCTATACGCTTACAACTTTTAAATGCAAAGTCGATATAAAGACAACCTTCTGATGTTGCAAGAAAAGCCAAAACTCTTAGCTCACCTGATTATACTCATCAAGCCAATTTTCTTCCTCACATGCTGATAGCCAACGGTCAACTCTATCCATTATATCTTTTCGGCTTGTGGCTTCTTCTTTCACTTTGACAATTTGCACTTCAATGTTTGCAAGGAGTTCAGAAGGATCTACTAGACCTATAAAACAGCAAAATGTGTAAAGTAATCGAGTTCCTTTTTTGCTTGACGATGAGAACAAGAAGTGGGATTTCGTAACTAAGGATGGAGTGGATTGATGGAAATGATAATAATCTAGGACTTGATTACCTGAATCTATTAAAGCATTTGTTTTTTCAGAAGCTGTGCTAGGATCAGCTTCAATGTGACTTATTCTACAAATCTCCTCCAACTCAGATCTCCTCTTTATTACGAGTTGTTTCATTCGACCCGCTTTTAGCTTAGTTAACCTCTCCACTTCGGCTGATGCCTGGAACATCAATCGGAAAAGAACCTTAGCGTTCTCTTATCAAGGGTAGTCATGGAAAATCATATTGAGAATGCTCCAACCTGTTCAATTGTCTCTTTGGAGAGAAGACCTGGTTCTGTGACTTCTGTTTCAGGTACACGCATGATGGAAGTAATGCGCGAAAATTTACTCTTTTCATCGTTTGAAGAGTCCATCAAATTCCAAAGTTCAAATAATGATGTAAGAATGTCCTTCAACTGCATGTTGAAGCAGGCTCTAAATTAGTTAAAAAGACAATTATAAAAAATTCTCGAGGGAGAATCTGCACAAACTTACCTTCTGGATTCGAGTTTTTCTTTCTGTTTTTAATGTAAGAATGGTGTGCTCTAGGCCTTCCAATGTGCTATTGCTGATATTTGTAGCTTGTTCCACACTCGCTCTTTCTAAGCTCGGATGCACATCACTTACGGTCTGGCCAAAATCCAAACAAAGAACACCACAGAGAGAATGAACCTCACTAACATGTTCCAAAACCTTGTGTAGTCGATCAGACTGCAAAAGAATTCATGTTAATTATCATCCAACTTAAAATATATAGCTTCCATTATATAAAAACAACAGTCAAATATGTTAGCAATGCAAGATTGATAAAAAAGACTTTATCCTCAATTACATGATATCTTTTAGTTTCTATTTCCAACCTTTTCTTTTTGCAGAGTGCGAAGATGTGTTTGATACTCATTGAGCTTTCTCAGAGACAGGTCTGTTTCTTCCAGGGTTAAAGTATTGATGATCATGTAATCGTTAAGATGGTTGCTGTATCCCGAAATCTCAACACTGATCTTCTCAATTTGGGATTTTATATCTGCAAATTGTTTCAAACGCTCTTCTTTCTTCGACTTTAACTCTTCTACTAGGGGAGTGACAGAAGCAAGCTTATCTTTCAATGTTTTGGACCTCTTCTCAATCTTATTCTGCCACCACAGGAAACAAATTAGAAACACAAGAGCCAACAAAATGGTTAGGAAACAAAAGTCAAATCTTGCCAACAAATTAAGAACAATCACGAAGACCTCGGATACTATAAACTATGAGGAACAAATATGCGGGAATAAGCGAGAGAATTCTATCTTTACCGGAGAACTTAGTTCACCGAGAGCAGCCATCAATGTTGCAACCTCAGCCTCCTTCGAGGCAACAGATTGATGGAGTCGTGCCTTCGCATTTGCAGCTTCCTCAACCTTTCTTCGGTACACTTCCAAGCATTCCCTCTCCAATTCCAGAAGCATACGGTCTTTGTCAGCTTCGCTCTCGCCAATGTCGTTCCATATTTGCTGAAATCATAAGAATTGAAATAGTCAACCATAGATGAACCAGTAAAGCAAAAACAAAAACAAAAACAAAAAAAGTTGAAAAAACGGTATTGTTTTGGTCAATTATAAACATAAACACATGAATTACTAGTATTATGCTTCTTCTTTTTCTTTTTCTTTTTCTTTTTTATATCAGTGACTGTCAGGGCTGATTGCGGGCACCTTGACTATTGTCACTCTATAACATTCGGAATGTCAATAAGACTGGCAGGAAATTAATTATTAGGTAGGTATGCATCATGAATTGAACTCTTCGCTTCTGAGTTTTCCGACCACTAGGTCACTGGAGGATGGTTTATGCTTCTTACTAAGCATCACAAGGAGATGGAAGCAAAACCACTTCCCAACCAGCTGAAGAACTTATACAGTGAAACTTATAAGAAGGCTTAAACAAAAGATAAAGAGAGTAAGGCAGGCAAAATTGGAAAGGAGAAAGCAAAGGGGAAGGCAACCAATTTAAAGAACACTCCAAAAAGCAAGAGACTCAACAAGTCCTCAAATGTCAAAAAGAACAAAACTAGCCTTTCTTATGTCTCCAAAGAAATTATTGAACTAGCAGCTAACTTGTAGCCCCAAAAGAGCTCATCATGAGCCTCACTGAGAAGAAGCATAACAAAAGATTCTCACAAACCCATCATTGTAAAACAAATTACAAACAAAACAAGAAAAAAAAAAGGCAAAAGTGGGAGAGAAAGCAAAGTAGAAAAACAGAAATGGACCTGAAGTTCTCTGAGCAAAACATTGCAACTAGAGCTGGTGCGAACACTGCTGAAAGGACTACCAACAGCCAACATTTCTTCCCCCTTTCACAGATCTCGATTCCACCGAACAAAAAAAAAACCCCAAAAAATTTCTCAAAACCCCAGAAGATTGCTACAGAAATTTGACCAAAAAGAACTGAAAAACAGAAATTCTTTAAAACACTTTCAGCAAACAGAGCTGAAACCCACAAAGAAAAAGCTTCAAAGAAGCCAGCATGGTAAGTGGGTGTTGATTCTTGAATGAACTCAACAAAAGAATACACATTTCTTGTGTCTGAGCTGCTTTAAACCACCTCTGTTCCATCAGATCTGAAAACCCAAAAGCCATTTCTTCGCCACCAGAAAACCCATCTTCATTTTTCTTCAAAACTTGCTTGTCTTTTCAGAAACCCTTTCTTTTGCAGCTAGAAGCAGAACAAAGAATGCTGAAGAACATCTCAGAAACAGAGAGAAACCAGACAGAGAAATGGGTTAAGTATAATCATTGCCATTATTAGAATTTTTTTTTTATATATACAAGTAAAAAATTACAGCAGAAATTAAAAGAGAGCTTTTAAAAATAAAAAGAAGGGAAGAAAAAGATGCAAAAGGATAAAAATGATGCGTTTTTTTGGAATTTGGAGGTTGCGCTAAAATGCACCAACGTGGCAGTTAACGGTAACAGTTGCCCACCGTTAGCAAAATTATATTTTCTACATTATTCTAGGAATTTTTTTCCTTTGGTGAGTCAGAGGGCACTCGAAATTTAAAAATAAAAAAGAAAACATGCTTCTTTTTTGAGATCAATTTTTTTTTTTTTTCTGAGTACAATGAAAAAATAATTAGAAGAAAAAGAGACTTACATTAAAATAAAAGGCAGCTAGTTTTAATTACATAAAATAACAGATTCAACCCCCCCACTTTTTAGTTTAGCGCGTGAGTGGTACTATCAAATAATAAGAGAGATTGTGTTTTAAATTAGCGGTGTTGAAACAATTCGAAATCCGAATAACTCCAATCAACTCAATCTAATTTAACGGATTGGGTTGGATCAAATATATTTTTGAGTTGGATTGAGTTCAAAATCATGAAATATTCATGAATTCGGTTGAGTTAAGGATTGACCTAAAATTAACCCTATTCAACCTGACCAACCCGAAGTTATTATTTAGTTTAAAAATATATATTTTTACTTATAACATAATTATATATCGGTACCTTTGTTTTATTTAATTATTATGGTTAGACTTTTAATTTTTTTTATTCTTTAATGTTTTTTCAAATCTTTATAATTTATATATTATGATAAAATATATAGTTAAATTATGTAAAATATTTTTGTTAGTTTTAATTATCTATTTGTTTTATGTTTTATAGTTAGAATCTTCTATATGAACCATGTTTGTATATTTATATTTATTTCATTACTTTGATTGGACATTGTATTTTGTTTATGTATAATGTGGAACTAATTTGATAAAAGATATATAACTATAATTTATTATTAAACCCGATTACGCAACTCAAGCCAGAGTTGTCTCTTTAATTGAGTTGGAAAAATGACCAACCAAAAAATTTGAATTGAGTTGAAAATCTTTCTAATGCAATCCAACCCAACTCATGTTTACTCCTATTTCAAATACTCAATTTGCGCTAGGGTGCAGCAAACAATGGTTGGCTCTAGTGGAATAGTTCATAGTAATGTTGCTGTCTTGATTTTCGAATTTTCCTCTAATGTTGAAGAAATTAATATATTTTCGTGTCAACTTTTAATAAGTATGAATTATCACTAATAAAAAAGTGTTAAAGCTATGAATCAATTGAAGAAAAACAATTCGAACCAAATAGGTGATAAATTTCTTAATTTTAAGTTACCAAAACTAATTTCTATCCATCTCTTTGCTGTTTATTTGAGTTTCAAAACAAATTCGGAAAATTCATGAAATCCCAAGTTCAAAGTTTTGGGTGATTTGTTGCTTTTTTTTTTTTTTTTTTTTAATGAGTGGAACTCTAGTTATTATTGTTTAATTTAATAACATTGAGGATGAAATATTTGTGGCCATCATAAGTCATATATCATATGAGTTATATACTTTATTAGTAACCTAATGATTAAAGTGTAATGGCTAAAACATGAAGAAAGAAAACAATTAATTAACAGTTAAATTATATGTTTTTTTTTTTTTTTTGTGAAATCATAAATTACATGTTTTTTAGACCCCCTTTATATCGTGAGTTTTAGCAAATCTCAAAAGTGCAAAATTTTGAAAACTTTAAAAAGATACTTTGGTTGTTTAGTTTTAGATGCAATTGGTAAAGTTTTGTTTTAATAATATTTTCAAATTAAGTATATTATATCACTAACGTCTAAAAAAAAAAAAATTTAAATATTTTTATTGTTAAGTTTTGGATATAAAATGTTGAATTTTTGTTTCAGATATAAAATGTTGAATTTTTGTTTCAATAATATTTCAAACAACAATTAAAAATACAATTTTGAAAAACATTTCTTCTTTGGCCTCTTTCTGCAAAAGTTTCTTCTGTGAAATTGATGAGAGTAAACGAATTTTTCTTCTGTAAAATGCCAGTAACCATTTGACCGAATAAGTTAACAAAAAAAAAAAAGTCCGAAATCTACAATTCTCCAAAGGCACTAAAAAAAAGTTAAACTTGTAGTTCAGTTTTTCAAAATTGAAAAATAATTAATTTCTTTCTTTGTATGATCGATTTTCAACTTAAAATTCGATAATTCAAATGCTTATATTAATATCAAAATGTGGAAATGAAAATAAATTTTTCGATGACCCACCTAATCAGATCAATGATGCTAATAATGTTTTCTTTTAAAAAAATTGGCATGCAATTAATCTGTAGTTTGTATGAAGATCGGTAAGAAAATAAAAAAATAAAAACTTCTACAATAGCAATTAAATACCAATAGCATTAACAACATAGAATGTTTAACATAGTTTGAAGCAAAAATTTAATGTTTAACTTTTGAAGTTTTTAAAAGTTTAGGGATTTTTTTTTTTTTTTTCAATACTCAGGGGTGTTATTGAAACAAATCCATAATATAAATTAATTACAGAAATTTGTCATTATCTAGTTTAGAGTGAAAGCTTAACCTACCAGAATAATACAATTCAATTCCAAAATAAGACCTCTTTAATAACATCACATCACAAATACTTTAATATATTTGATTTAAACACTTTCCATTTATATAATTAAGCTAATTTACATGATATGAAGATTTTATATATAATTAACTTAGGGTTTATGGTAAGGTAGTTCAAACTTTGTTTGATAATATATTTGAGAATTGAACAAACATCACAAAACACACTTGCTATTTTTCAAAATGTGGAGATAAGAAATAGGGAAACATGAAGCAAACATCATCAAATGAGCTATAGACAATGACACATAAGAGAGACAAAAAATGGCCAACATTGTTGAGTTCAATACAACTCTATGTGAGTTGTCATTCAAAACCCTAATTTATTTCCTTTAACCTTTCAAAGAAATAAATAACACCATATGTTCGTGAAAAAAGTTGCATTCAAAAGAAACAATAATCACTCTCAACCTTTTAAAAAAGGTTTAGAAAAAGAATACTTTTTAAATATGAAATTATCCCACTCTCTCCCTATATCCAAAGCCATTTCTCAACTTCCAAGTTTGTTGATTGAGTTAAATGAGAGACAACGTTATCTTGTTGCACATGGGATTGGTATAAATAAAAATTTTGGACAAAATAAAAAATTCAAAGTTTCCCTTTTCCTAAAAGAAAGTTATTTAATTATTTTCAAAAGTGGGGAGGCCTCAGAAATGCATATAAATTAAGCAAATTACACATGAATGGGAGAAACAAAAAGAAAAATGAAATGATGGCATATCAAAATGTGTTTGTTTTCATATCATCCAAAAAAACCAAACCATTAAAGTAAAATCTTTAAACCCAACTTCAAAAAAGAGAAAAAAAAAATCTTTCATCAATTAAATATTCCTCACATTTATAATTATTTTTTAAAAAAAGTCCAACTTAACATCACAGTTATAAATGTATTTATTTTTTAAAAAAATAATTACAAATGTATTTCTAAATTAAGATAATAATTATATAAAAAGTTCAAATTAAGGATTGAAACCACAAATCTTATATAAATGATACTATATCTTTCATATGTCAAATACTAATTTTTAAAATCGAATTCGCGATATTATAATTTAATTGAATTACAATCAATCAAATTTGTCATGAACTTTTTTTGGTACTAAAATGAGTTAAACATTCTGAATCGTTTAAATTACTAAAACCTAGAAGTAGCAATTTTATATTTTGATATTGACAGATACATATTCTTCAAATTAAAGTACAGTTTTTTAATTTAAAAATAGCACAATTTTTCACATTGGATTCTGATAGAATCACCATTTCCATCCATATCTATAATATTAAATTTAAAACTAAAATAAGGAGAAAAAGAAAGTGTGGCATAAAAACATGCAAGGCTATTGATCAAATTAAAATGGTATAAGATGTTTTTTAGTTCATAATAATTGAGAAAAATTAGTTATTTTGAGAATTTAATATATTTATTAAGTGTGATGTGGAAATAAAAACCAAGCTTGAATTTGATGAAGTTGTGATAAGTCTTTTCATATATTGTTGTGCGATGGTCCCCTTACCCTTACCCTTTCCCTTCACAACTTGGTTCTTCATTTTGTTATTCAGATGTGACATTTCATCTATCAACACATTTTTCTATTCTAAGTATATATTTTCAAAACTAAATATAATGGAATATTATTAAAATAGAATTATAAATATGTATGAGTTTAATTAGGGAAAGATTCAAACTTTAAGTGGGTTTATGCTGCCAATTGAACTTTCACTTTTTATTTATATAGTTATATAACAAGATATACCTTTAAAATGGAATCTAACAGCCAACCAAAGTTATAGTTTCAACAACATCCGATGTATGTCCATAAAATGAGTGAGTTCCTACCCTAAATTGTTCTTGAACTTTTTTTTTTTTTTTAAATCTAATGTTATTAGTTTTTAAGTTTGGGCGAGGATTACTTTTTGTTCAAGTCATTAGATGTTTTATTTGTTGATTTATGTTCGTATATAGGTTAAATTCTTACAAAATTGTTCGTGTAATATATGCGTGTGAGAAAAATTCATTTTCCATACAAAGGAAATATGGATCTATTTTTATTTTTGTTCACTTGATTAGAGGGTATTTTGGAGTAAAGATGTTGAATAAGATAAATAATAATTGTTTATGTTTGGACAAAAAAAATGTGCTTATAATAATTTTTTAATTTTTCTCCTAACTATTTTTAATTCTTACTACTTTTCACTAACATTATACTTACTATTTTATTTTTATATTTTTAATTATTTTCTTCACTATAAACGTAGGTAATGATTCTCTTTTATTCAAAATCAGATAATTATTTTTCATGACAATCATTCATATCTATATTCTTTCTTTGATTCTCATACTTTCTATAATCATTTTTTTTCTCTATTTTCTAAGGGAAAAAATACATGGAGAATGTGCATTTTTTAATGAAAAAATTGCATTGTGAAATGAAAAATGCATTGACAATTAATGAAGAGGCTATCTTTCCCTTCTATGATTTTTGTTATTAATACTTCAAAAAGGGAAATAAAAATAAAAACAAAATAATTAAATAAGTAGGGTCCTCTCCCATATATTTCTGAAGGCCAGCTACAGTTCCTTTGTCTACCTTGATGGCTTTTTACCTTTCCCAACCCTCTTCTAATATACAACAGGTGTATATAGTGGATCAAACTTTATACATTTAATGAATATTTACAGAAATTAGAATTGTAATCATGTTAAAATCTTTGAAAATCTTCGGAAAAAAAAAAACTACTCTTGAATTTTTTAAAAATTATTATTTTTGTCTATATTTTAAATTTTGTTCCTCTTTTTATCATTGTGTTGATAATCACGACGGTCAAACTCTTATTAAAAAAAAAAGACTACACCTATCATTATTAATTGATTTATTGAAATGAAATTTTCTACTATTTTTAATGTATTATACTCTCTTTATGGACTTTCTGTAAAAGTTAAAATTGATGTTATTATAAGTTTATGATCAACTAACAAATAATTATTTTAAATTCAAAATATATATATATATATATATATATATATATATAT
>JBBMKA010000030.1:3089819-3104725 GCA_037833695.1 Sechiopsis laciniata
GATGTTATTATAATTTTGTGATCAACTAACAAATAGTTATTGCAAATGCAAAATATATATATATATATATATATATATATATATATATATATATATTTTATACACTTTTATTATATCAATTTAAAAATATGTTTATATGATATTTTTCTAGTATTAATATCATTATTATTAGTATTGAACTAATTTTAAAAAATAATAAATTAAATTCAAACTTCACCATAAAAATTAAATTGATGTTTTATTGAAAGTACAGATTTTAAAATTAAACATTTTAAAGTATAAGAAAAAAAATGGAATTACACTTTTACTAAAATAATATTTTAACAAAAAGTGTATTTTTATTCTAAAGAAAACAAAAAACAAAAAATATATCTTTTATCAACAAAAGAAAAACATCTATATATAGAACCTTTTTTACATATGAAAAGCACATTAGAAATAAAGAAATATAGAAATATATATATATTCAAAATTTTATGGCATTCATGAATAGGGATACATATTTAACGGAGTTTATATTAATTTTAAATTAGTTCGATATTCTCACTCAACATGCAAAATGTTCTAAAAGATAATAAATAAAAATAACAAGTTTGTTATATTTGTTGTTAAAAAATTGGGTATGAACCAAATCCACAACCAAACTAAATAATAGCCCAACTAAATAATTATTGATGATTAAATAAGCTTCATTGTGAAGATGAAAGGAATTTTAGGATTGGTTGATGAGTTGGCAATTATATTTAATTAAGGTTTGAAAGAGAGGGAGATTTTTTTTTTTTTGAGATGGGAAAGAGAGGGAGATGATGAATGCTCAATTGGCATCAAAATGATTAATATCTATTTCTTATCTAACCACATTTATTTAATACACGTGTTTGGTTGCTTGGAAAAACCAAAACGAAAATTGTTGGTTTTGTTGAGGGTGTTTCTATAAATGAACATTTATAATTTATCTTTAAAAAAAATTATATTGATTATTCAAAGAAACTACATTTTTAATAATTCAAAATAAATTTTTATTTTAAAATCATTATTTGTAAAATTTTTCTACACCAATCATATCTAAATGAATTATTGATTGCAATTTTTCTACAAAAATTTACATTCAAACAAATTATTATCTTGTTACTTTTTTACGAAATACACATACAAAAGAGTTATTATTATAATCACTCAAAATAACTCTATGCAACTATCCATCCAAACATCCATTAGATGTACTTGATATCTTTGAAAATATTGGTCTCCAAATCACTTAATAATCTTAATATATTTCTTTTGAAAATGAAGTTTTCTTTCATTTTAATTTGTTTTAGTTACCTACTTTGCACAGAGCTCAAACTTAGAGATAGAAATAGTGATCTCTATAGTTCCATTAAAATATGGAATCAATCTATTTGTTTAGGTACGTGAAATCGAAATCGAGATTGTATTCAATGCTCGAAACTATAATTGGTTGTTCAAAAGAACGACAATCTAAATTGCTTTTTTTAATTTTTTTTTTTAATAATTTGAAATTTGTATAAACTCAAATCAGCTGATGGATTAATCAAATCAATTAAATTGATTTGATTTGATTTGATGAATTTAGACGACTTAACATATATATTGTATAAGAATTATGATATAAAAATGAATAGCAAAAATAGGCCCTACTTGTATTCCTTACCTAAAATTCAATATTTTTTTTTAAATCACCTAAAATTCAAAATTAGGAGAAAGATGATATATTTAACAATTATTTTTGGCGATATATATAGAATATAGATTAAGGTCGTGTGTTAGGAAGACAGGTCAAACTATTTAACTTTACAAGTGGATATATATGAAACCTAATTAAATTATTAGGGTTTAATTTGTTTGGTTATGAAATAATATCATTAATTGGCCAACATATTTTGAAGATTATACCAAAGCTTGTTTGGTTTAGACATAGTGATAATATATATTCAAAAGCATTGCATTTCTGTAAGTTTGGTCACATACAGTTTCACCAACTCACAATCACCCACCATATCAAACAAAATAATATTCCTATAATTAAAGACTTTAGTTGCTAGAAAAAGAAAAATAATTTAAGACAGCTAAATATTATTTGAAATTAAAACAAAGAAAAGTAGATATTTAAATAATATCTAAATTGTACTTGCGCTAGGCTCTATAACCTATGAGTATGCATATACACACCATTAATGGGACATAATTTGAGTTATAGATTTTAGTTGATTTTATAATATATAAATTGAATAGATAAAGTAATTTCAATTATAATATCCACTTCCATTATGCCATAATGTATATGTTATGGAATGAAACTAAAATAAATAATTAAAAAAATACATATACATAGACACTTTTGATATTTTATTATAAAATACAGTAGTTTTTTTTAATTCATCAATCTTGAATCTAATTTTGATATCATATTAAATTGTGTAGATATCCATCTCAAAATCAATTAGTGATTAAAACAATAATTTACATTTTTATATGTATTTTCGTGAGAACTCCACTATTTTAAATGTGAGATTCTAAGACCTTACACTATTTAATTATAGTCAAATTTCTTGTGGAATTTTGATATACATATCCTTTAGAAGAGGGTCCTTATGAGAACCAATCAACTCATGGCATATAAAGTCAACATTTTGTTAAATTTCTCTTTGATCTACAAAGTGATACCTTCATATACTCAACCACCTAATTGAACAAAGAACATAAAATAAAAATCAAACTTAAGAAATTTCCAAAATCTCAATCTTTTTGTTCCCTTAACTTCACTTTACAATGAAATAAAATATAAAATTATATTAAATCTAATAATGAGGTTATATTTTCCGTAACGTGTGAATAAGGGTTGAAAGTGGAGTTTAGGATGGAAACCTTTTTATGGATGGGACCCATTAAAACTTTGGATACAGCTTGCATTTTTCACCGACGAAACAAAAAAATAAAAAATAAAAAAAGCAAGTTTTGTGATGGTTATGAAAGTGAAGAAGAAGAAGATCAGATTCCACGGTGTCAGTAACAGTGATTCTGTACACCAGATGTACACAAACAAGATTATGATTTTTGTTGGGCCACCTGATCTTCATCCAGCACAAGGTCTTTTTCGTATTTTTACTTAAGTTCGCTCCATTTTTTTATGCAGATTTTTTGTTTCTTTATAAAAAATTGTTATTCATAATTTTTTTTTTTTTTTTTTATTTGGTGAACTAAAATCAATATTTAATTTTCATTTATTCGAAATTACTAAAATTTGTGATTTCCTTAATCCAGTTTGAACTTAAAAAAAAAAAAGACTAACATTTTCTAAAACAAACCATGCTTGGCCCCACAAATGGTCCCTTTGTTGTTATTAGAGGAAAAACAATCAGTTTTATTTGACATTGTGTTCGGCCCAATTATTATGGGCTTCGTGACTTCTTGGAGGCCCACTCCACCTGTTCAAATTTATGAAAATTACAAAAAGATTATTGTGTGTATCCCACCATTCCAATTTGTTTAGACGTTTGATGATTATTGGTTTTCTTTTCTTTCGGAAATTCAGTTTATAAAATAATACTTTTATTTGGGAGATTATTATTATTATTATTTTAATCTATTGTAAGAAATGCAAATAAAGTTCGACATTAGCTACATAAGTGTAAGATGTTTTTCAAAAAAAAAAAAAAAAGCTACTTAAGTATAAGATTAACTATTTTATAAAGTGGCTAAAGTCAACATCTTCATTGATATAATTATCAATGTATTTGAGATGGAACAAGAGTTTACTCTACTAAATAAGAGCAGTAACTCAATAATATATGTACAAGTCTCATGACCAAAATATTATGAATTTGAATCTCTCATCTTCAATTGTTACTTAACTAAAAAAGAGAGCATATATCCAAAATAAATCTACGATTTATGAATGTAGACAGAAGCTTGATTGATTTCACATCTAATACTTTCTACTAATATATATTTTTATTAATTCAACTACGAACCAAAATGCTTATTGATAAAGTTATGATATAGAAATGACATGAAAACAAATTATCAAACCGAAAATGGCTCTAAGAAATTAGGATCTGGACTTGTATTATACATTACTCGACTAAATAACTTATGTTCAAGTTGAAAGAGGGAAAACAAATTATTTTTACTAACTCTCGAATGTATTTTGGATTCGTGCATAAATTTGTTGCTATAATATATCAATAAACATTTCTTCATAGTTTGTGTACTTTAATAAAGAGCAACTTAATGAAGCTAGTTATCTTTGATATGCTTGTGCACGTTACTTTTTGGAGCTAAAAAGTCAATCTTGTTTACGATTGAAATAATATAAAATTAGTTTTTAGTTTACAATATGCGAGGAAAAAGAACATGCCATATTAAAATGTAATCATAATGTTCTTTTCTAATATGATAGAGGAATGATGAAACTTGTGCTAAAGCAAAAAGCCAAAATCTTCACCCTTAATTTGCTTCAGAAAGATACATTATTCAACAAAATAAGCTTTGATATACGAGTCCATCTTAATAAAGGACAATGTAGAGAGCTTTAAAAAGTAAACAAAACTAGCAATATAGAATACACAACTAGAAATATATATCTAAATCTAACTCTTTGTCATTTATACATGTACAAAATGATGGGAATGGATTAGTATATCTAACTTTTAAGTTCATGCCTTTTAAGATGGTTTTCAAAAGTCGATTTATTTTTACTTACAAAATCTATTGTTGAAAACATCTCACGATCATCTTCCTCCTCATCAACATCACTAAATGGTATATTTGAATTATTGAGATGCTCAAACCTATTTGATAAAAAGAAACTTGCCACCGTTTTTAAATTTGTTAATGTTTCAACTTCTGCTATAAATATGGCCATTACAGGTCTATGATCAGATAAAATTGATTCTCCACGATTGTATGATACTTGTTTTAGTCCCTTTCCATTCCATATAATTCGATCACACCTGAATTTTCAACAAAATTTATTATAAACGGGCTAAGCAAGAAATGAAGATGGTTGAACTCAAAAAAGAAAAAAAAGAAAAAGAGGATTGTTAAAAAACATAGCGAGAGAGACAAAAAAAAAGAAGGTTATTTATATTTGAAAAGGTAAGGTGGTTATAACATATTGATTTATGTTTGGTGGCAATTTCTTCCTTAGCTTTTCTTTTTAAAATCTTATTTTTTTTGGTTGAAAAGAATAAAAAGGATTCATCATCATAAAAATAATTGGAAATAGAAAATGTGTATATACCATGCAGGAGCTCTCCTTTTTTCAGCTTTTAGACCATGTAAACCTCCATAATAAACCTCTGAATTTGGATAATATTTGTAAGTTGGTCCAAATTTGATGTTTCCCTCTTGCCATCCCTCCAATACTTGACCATTCACCATCTCCATTTTCAGCTTCATTTTCACATACACAAAAATATTAATAAAAATATATATCAAAATTTATGAGAAGGTGTTTGGATGAAGTTTTGAATGAGGAGTTAGTTTGACGAGTTGTTATTTTGAGGAGTTAGAAAATTGAGATTTTTGTAATAGCTGATATAGATTTTTATGAAAGAATTGCATTAAAAAACTCATTTTGATGTAGTTTTTTTTAGAAGAGTTAGAGACAATAACTAATTTGGATGTGAATTTGAAATGAAAAGTTATTTTGAATAGTTAAAAATGAATGACTAGAAATGAGTGGTTATAAATGAAGAGTTATTTTGAGTAGTTAAAAATGAATGGTTAGAAATGAGGAGTTATTTTAAGTAGTTACAATAACTCGTTTAGAAATAGTTTTTATAGTAGTTAGTAAATGCCTAATCTAAATCCTCCTTGAATTTGACAAAGAAATACCCCTCGAAAGATTTTCCAATATTCAATCGCTTGAAATTTAGAAACTTCAATTTTGTTTAATTGAACTTACATGGGAAGCTTTTAGAAGAATGGGTTAAAGCCTCAAAACTTTGAATGATGTATTAGAAAAAATTGGCTTATGCAGTCTAATGACTTTGTAATACATCATATTTTAATAGGCAAACTTTTACTTTAGAATAACTATCGAATTCAACTCTCGACTCATTTATAGATATTTGGTTTATAGTTCTGTCTAAGTTGATTTTAGATATTATAATATTTAAATGTTAAAAAAATTTGTAAAAAATTATTTCTTACATAAGTGATTATCATTTATAATCTTTTATTTGTTTTTTTGTTAGGAAGCGTAAGATAATTCAATAAATATTTATTATCAAAATAATTAAAAGTACCTGATCATTATCTAATAAAGTGTCCCAATCCTTTCTTTCTACCAACAATCTTGTAGTTGCTTCTGGTAGAGATATTCTATAATTCAAGTCCCCAAGCAATATCACTCGGCTGTATTCACAAAAAGAGATTAATATAGTCATAAATAATTGTAGCATTTTTCTTTTTTTTAAGATTACAAGAATTTGAGGTGGGAGATTAAACGTAAGTGTACATTCATCCTGCAGAGCTAAATTGACAATAATTATAACTTAATTAGTTGCGTTTAGTTATTAAAAAAAATAGTGTCTTTAATTTAATCTTTAATTCCTCCACTAACCTCAAATTATCAACAAAAATCAATTGATTGACCTTTTACCTGCAGATATGTAATAACATTTCCATGGTGGGGTAATTAATTAATTTATTTTTTAGAAAGATTTCTTGGTGTGGTAAGTCTTCCCAAATCTAACTAATTAATTAATATCTCCCACTATATGTTATACATTTATTAAGACAAAGAAGAATCAATATTAATATTTCAGTTTTTATCCATTTTTTTTTCAAACAAAATAAAGAAAGATTTCTGTAGGATTAAAAAAAATACAAAGGAACAAAGACAATTTCAACTTGGCAACAGTGGAGCTGACCATATGTTTATTTATTCATTTAATAGATTATATTTAGCTTTCCCAGTTCTGCGGTTTGTCGCTTCAATTCAGAAGTTTGTGAATCTAAGATTACAAAAAAGGTTTTTGAATCAATGATTGCCAAATTTAAGTAATTAATTACTTAATTGGTCAACCATGGATTTACTATAATCTATTTATGTAGTAATATATAATGTAAAATCTATGAAGATTGAAACAAATGTCGTTGCAAAGAATTATTGTGTTTAAAAAAACATTGCAATGAATTGAGTTAAGAAAAACAAGGCAACGAATTTGGCCTATGTTATTGTATTCTTTTCATATCAAAAAGAAAAATGCTATTGTTCAAATTATGTTCACTTTAAATACATACTTTGTCAGTTGAATTTATTTTTAATTTCATATAATCAATTTTTTCTTTTATGGTTAGAAAATTGATCAAATCTTGATTTCAAAAGTAATTGATTAGTTTTTTTGGTCATTTTATTTTGTAAAAAATAAAATAGTTATCAAACTTGTTTTATAGTTGACTAAAATATAAAAAAGAATTCCTCGAAAAAAAAACCAAATCAAGATACTATTAAACGAAAACAAACCAATTTTTCAAAAAAAAAAAAAAAACAAAAAACAAAAACAAAACTAAACAATCCAAAAGAAAATGGTCATTAAATTTAAAATATTCCCCTTTTTCAAAGTAAAAAACATGCACACATAACGGATCAAATTTTGCGAATTTAAATATTTAAACCTATGCTGTTTTAGGTTATAAATTTATACATCATGAGTTATAACAATCGTGTATTAAATTAATAACTATATACTTTAATTTACTATTTCGGAAAAAGAAGTAACATGATTTTTTTAAATAATAAAACTAAAAAACAAAAGAGATAGATGGCTATTAATTAAGAAACCCCATTCTAAAAAAAATTAATAAAAAGAAATTATTGGCTGTTTTTATTTTAAAAAATGACGGTAAATAGAACTTACTCATGGTTGAGTATTTTTTTAGGGAGATCAAGAGAAGGACCCTTAGGAAAAGTAGTGCGACATAATATGTCACAAACATTTTCATTTCTGTTCTTCTCATCTCCTTCTTTTCCTCCCGATGCCAAATGAGTGCATACAAAACAAAAACTTGTTTCATGCAATTGAAATCTAACCGATACTGATCCCTGAAATCCAAAGTATATATTAGGGTTGTAATTAATCTTATTTCTTACTATAAGAATAAGAAAAATCCATCAGATAGATATAGACATAGTTATAAAAATAGAGTATAACACAAATTTATAACTCATTTAATCTAAAAGCGATACATGTAAGGAGATTAGAACTTTTCTATTTATTTTACAAAAACTCATAAACCCTAACTGAGTGATAATAATAAAAAAAAGAAGTTAAAATACTATTTTGATTCCTCGATTAATTTGTAGTTTGTTTTATTTGTTCCATAATTTTTTTTATGTTCAATTCATACACTACTTTAAAAATTGTTAAAATTGATTCTTCTCCTTAATTTTCCTATAAAATTTTGAAAATATGTTGATATTATGTTATTTTTTATTAAAATTATTATTATATTAAATTAAGCTCGATTAAAATTAACTTTAAACTTATGCTAGATTAAGATATACCTAAATTTGAAAGAACAAGAATGAAATGGTATTTTTGGTGTAAATACCTTGTTGCCTAGGCAGGTCATGATGCCACAACCAATACAAGAAACACTTGGATTTCGAATGAATGGATGAAGATCACTTCGAACCCAAATTGAGATCATTATCCCAACCATTTGCTTGCTTATAATACACTTGAAATTTTGTTTCACTTTCTTTTCCAAAGTTTCTCTTATCATTGAATTCCATCTTGAACAAACTTTTCTATTCTCTGATCCAAACACGTTGGAGGCTTTTAATGGGACAATTTCTTGGAAACTGCACGTGTACAACTCATGCATATCATTAACATTATAAATCTCTTCATTTTATGCATGAATTCTAGAAATTATGAGGGATCTAGGATTCTAACCACCAGCCAATATTAAATTTGTTATTAGGCTTCAAACCATGAATTCAAGAATAAATACCACAAGTTTAATGTATACAAACCTACCAATTATTGAGCATATTTATAATATATATTCAATACGGTAGATCTTGAGTCACTCTTTCATTCCTAGATTTTGACATATTATCTACTCAAATATACCCAAATTTCTTTTTTTGGACTTCATTAACTATTTTGCAAGAAGCATATAAAGAGTAATTACATGAAAGGTTTTCAATTGTGAGTAATAATGTTGTGATCATAGTCCTTATATCCAAATTTCAAAATCATGAAATAAGTTGTCAAATAATAAATTTGGATTGTAGATTTTTTTTTTTTTTTAATAATGAAAGTATTGTATGGGTCTCACATACCATTTGCATCATTTTCAAACAAAAAGAAGAAAAGAAAGTTCACTGAAATATAAATTAGGCATAATTAAAAATAATAGTTACCCAAAAACATAGATGTCACAAGAAGTGTCCACCCAATCCTCCATGTCCAAATCTTCATTTGGTGGAACACCTCCAACATTCCATGTACTAACAAAAACCCTAACCAAACAAGAGAGAGGAAGTTGAAATAAGAAGAATTTGGATGAAATAAATGCATGAGCTAATAAAAAAAAAATGAAAGGGAGAGATTATTATTATTGTTATTATTACTTGTAATTATGGATGGGAGGTTTATAGAGACCATTTGGGACTGAAGAAGATTGACCAAAGAGTGGAATCTCAAGCAAAGCTTCTGAATTGTTGCAGGGAATATCTGCCACAAAGTTATTGCTTCCTAATCTCTTCTTCAAAATCTTATTAGCAACCAATCTTGGCCACATAACCTATAAAAGGAAAAGATTAAAAAAAAATCATTACAAAAAAACTTCATGCATATAATCATGGTAATGACAGAGAGAAATTAATTACTTCTCCATGCTTCCCAGCCATGGAGTGTTAATTGAGAAGAAAAAGAAGAAGAGCAAAAAAGAGAAAGAAAGAGAGAATAATGTTGATGGGGGTTATGGGAAGAAGAATAATATTGTGAAGAAGAAAAGAAAAAAGTTGAAGGAATGGAATAACAAAAGAGATAAAAATAAGAATTGAGAGAGACGGAGAGAGAATTTCCCAATTCTGAGTAAGGACCTTTTTTTATTTTTATTATATATATATATATATATATTGACAACTTATGAATAAGGACCTCTAATTTACAAGTTGGGAGGCAAAGGAAGCAAAGCAATGACGTTAGTGATGATATTGCTTCTCACCTTTTTTTTAAAAACTTTTTATCGAACAATAATTGAGAGAGCGAGATTTAAATTCATAACCTCCTAGTTGATTAGACACATTGGTACGATTAGTCTATTTTGTTGCTTCTTAGTTAAGACCTAATTTCATAACTATTTTATTTTTAGTTTTTTATTACTAAATTAACCACTACTATTTCAACCTTATGATTTTTTTTACTTTGATATTTAAAATTACTAAAATTTGAAAACTAAAAAAGTAATTTTCAAAATTTTGTTGTGCATTTTAAAATTCGGATGGGATTTAAATACTTTTTTAATGGAAGATGAAATCTTTTTATAGAGAATTTGAGTGAAAAAAAAAGAGCTTAATTTAAAAAACTAAATGATTATGTACCTTAAATTATGTTAAGTGTTGTAATCACACCTTTAAACTTTTAATTTGATCAATGAGATGTGCAATTGAAATTTGTTACATGTTGTAATAAGCCTTTATACTTCAGTTAGTGTACTAAAAGTAAATGTTTCAATTCTTATTCTACAGCTTCTATAGCTCTTAATTGGCCAGCGTTTTTGTAACAATTCTGTATGTTTCTTACCTATTTCCAATGACAATATCTTATTACAATAAAGGGTTACCTACACATACTTTAACAAAGTACAGAAAACTAATTGCAACACTTAACAAAATAAATAAGTCTTGATCGATCAAATTAAAAGAAGAAAGAAGGTAATTTACAACACTTAACTAATTTTAAGAGATAGATTGATCAAATTAAAGATTTAAAAGTGTGGTTATTACAAACCTCATAAATAACACATTTAGACCAATATGAAATGAAATTCAAAACACATTAAAAAAACAAGACTATAGCTAGCTAGGGGGTAGGCTTTTCATTTTTATAATTTATTTTGTTGTTTTTTTGTTAATGTGATTTGAATAGGGGAAAATTAGAAAATGATTTAAGTAAAGTGCAAGTGGGGGATGGGATATGGGCCAATGCATCATATTCAATTTGAATATTCAAAGTTGCCTCAGTTACAGGAAACATTTATCTCATGAAAGTTTTTCAACTATTTTTACTCATCACGTTTGGCCGTTATTTGCTTAAGTCAACCGGCTAATTAATTGGTTTATACACACAATTAGTGGTGTATCAAACACTTTAATTAGTTATTTAGCATGTCGTAAATCATGTAGCCTCATTATTTTCTTAGCACATGAGACAAATTTATATGCCATTATTGTACGCTACACATCAGGCTAATTATCTTTTCGTTGTTGGGTCCTATTGAATGTGGTTGGAAATTAGTTTACCAAGGCCACATTTTTTAATGGGTTCTTATTCTTTCTTTTTTTTTTTTTTATTATTTTTTTAATTGGGACAAAGGACAAATATTCTACATAAAGGTTACAACTGCTCTCATACAAAATAAGAGTCAAATATCAATTTTTAAGATCGAGTCCACGATCATGAAGTTGAAATGAATTACCACCAATCAAAATAATCACGTGTTACTAACCAATTCAATGGGTACTTATTCTTTTTAGTAAATGTAAAAAAAGAATGAATGACTAATATATATTTTATGTCTATACTTTATTGTATTCAAAAAATAAGAAGACTTTACAACTTTTATAAGGTATATAGACTACTACTCTGATTATCCATTGATTTTGAGATAAAATCTTATATTATCTATTATGATATTAAAACTCATAAAACTCAAGACGACTTTGAAATATATATATATATATATATATATATATATATTTCTCATTATCAATTAATTTTGAAATGAATCTCATATTATCTAAATATGATATAATTAAATTCATATGTGCATTATATTTAATAACAACAAGAAGAAAATTAAATTGAGTCAGATTCAAAATTAGTGAACTTAAAAGGAACACAAATCATTTATTTTACTCTCAAGAAATTTTGAAGAACGAAAAATTATAAATTTTGAACACAAAAATAAAACTCAAAGTACTTGAAGCTCTTCTACTAAAAACAACTTTTGTAAGAATCCGCCGACCATTTTTTTCTTTTAATTTAAGAAGCAACTTTTATAATACGAATTAGCTGTAGAGAAGGTTGTTTTAACCCCATCCCAAACAATTTCGCATGAAGAATTGTTAATATGCTACAATCATAGTTATATGTTTATTCAAAGTCACCAATTAAATTTAAATATATTAATGGGCAAACCAAGTTGATTAATAAAAAAATAAATAAGATCTTTGATTATTTTAATGTCATTTATTTTGTTCTGTCATGTAATGGAACATGAAGTATGGTGACCTAGGAACAGTATCCAACCTAACATTTGTGGAGACTCAAATCTTGATATAGAAAAAAATGTCTTTTTATAAAATATTTAAATAGTTCCAATAAACTAAGTGACAAAGGAAAATAATAATAATAAATCCCACTTGTGCATTTTTTATAAAAATTGATTGCCAATTTGTTCAATCTGATTGAGACAAAACCCCCAAATCACCAATAGGATGTAGTGCTTGGATTTTCTTAATCATGAGTGCAAATGGGGAAATATGACATCACTTTATGTCCACTCTCTTATTACTTTAACAAAAAAATGCTTTCATTAAAAAATAAATTAATTGATTGGTTGGTTGTATTTAGTTTTTTTTTTTTAACAAATATTTTCATCACCATGAAAAATCTGGTTTATAAGATTAAGATTATTCTCTGTAGTTTTGACCTTAATCCTCTATAAATAAATGCTCCTAATTATCCAAATGTATAGTTGCATTGATTTTCAATTTTTTAGTTTTCTGTGCATTATTATATATATCGTGTGTCACATATCATATTGCATAATTTTTATTCATTCAATTGTTTGTTAATTGAAGTGTTGTGGTTAGATTTTTGGAAAGTAGCTATGATTTATTTGTTTATTGGTGGCAAATTTGAAAATGAAAAGTTAAGATAAGAATAAAATTTAAAAAATCATGATTGAGTACAGTTATTTATTTATTTTATATTAAAAATAAATTTGTTTGGTGTAATTTATTATTATTTCTAGTTTGGAATTTTAGCTAGAAAGAATAGGATGATTTTTTTTTTTTTGAAAATTTCTGAATTTATTTTCATATATTCTTGAACTCTATTAAGACTAAATTTCACATTCGTTTGTCTAATAAAAAGAGAGAAATGAATCGTTTATAAATCAAACTTTATATTGGATTTAAAATCAAATAATTGTTAAACAAGCCTTATAAAAGTAATTTTGTTAGAGAAAGATTTGAGTGGAGTCCACGCTGCACCCATTACACATGTCATCCCTTTAAAGACTACAAATTTCTTTTTCTTTTTTTAATTTTTTTTATAAGAGATTTTTTTTGTGGTTCTTAAAAGGATAGCATGTTTGGTGGGTGCAGCATGAGCTCCACCCAAATCTTTCATTTTGTTTTAGTTTTGAAGTTGTATTCATAAGTAGATGAGAAAGAAAATCAAACTTCTTCACCTCTAAATTCAATTTATTAATTTGTTTCCATATTTTAAAGTATTTTTTAAGTACACATAAATTATCCAAAATATGACATATATTTGGATTTTTTTTTTCTTTCCTTTGTTATAGGAAGTATAAAATTATAAACTTTACTTCAGCTCACCTCTAATATATATTATCAACCAAAAAATAATTCAGTGACATCAATACAGTCTATGAATTAGATGTCACTGAATTAGAAGGCTGTCGTGAATTTGAATTCCTCCAATCTCACATTGTTATTGAACTAAAAAAACTCTCTAATAAACTTATGGTCTTCTAAAAAGAATTTAATAGGTAATATAATTATAAATGACATTGTTATTGAACTAAAAAAATCCTCTAATAAACTTATGGTCTTCTAAAAAGAATTTAATAGGTAATATAATTATAAATGAAGTCACTTAAGCAAATTTAGAACCGTAATGAGTGAGATTATTTAGAATTTTAAATAACCTAATTTGTAAAGTTCGTATGATCCAACCGGTGATACTTTGTATGATCGAGTAACAATGAGAATACGAGTTTGAATTTTTCAAATTTAATTGTTGTTGTTATTAGATAATATGAAGTTACACTACAACTAATTGATAATAGGTGGAACCCTAAATTATGATAGTTGTATTAAAGATTAAAAAAAGTTCAAAGAATATAAATTGGATGAAATTGCTAACTTGATTGACCTATAAGGCTGGGCAATTTATTTCCTTTGTTTGTTTGTTTTTTTTTAATCAATTATGACAATAAAAGAAAAAAAAATGATTTAGAACAAGAGCTAAAATGATTGTCTAAAAAAACAAAGATAAATTGATTTATTTAATTCGTAATTTAAATTGAAAATAAGAAAATTTAAATTCATAATTTTTTTAATTACTCAATTATACAAGAAGATACACTTCTTTTGACATATAAAAATGATTATAATAATAGAATAATCTGTTTCTCAAAAAAAAAAAAGAAAAAGAAAGAAATAATCTGTTTTAAAAAAATTATTTAAAACATCTATTTTAAATTATATTTTTCTATTTTCATAATGGATGGCGCAACCATTAAAAAAAGAGAAAATATATTATTTAACTGACTAGTAGATGATATATGTGTTACTTATATAGATGATGGTTTTATTGTAATACTAGTTAAAAAATATATATATATATAGTAACATAGATGATGGTTTTATTGTAATACTAGTTAAT
>JBBMKA010000030.1:3120964-3132297 GCA_037833695.1 Sechiopsis laciniata
CACAGATATGGGCTTATCGTGTGCAGCTGCTCTCAGATATATATATATATATATATATATATATATATATATATATATATGTATATAAACCGTAATAAATGGCTAAAAAAACAAGACTTTTAAACTAAACTTTTACTTTGATCCATTATCTTAAATTTGGTAAGTGTCACAATTAATTAAATTTAAATGAGATAAAAAATGGAATTTTTTCATATAAAAAATAAAAGTTAAAGAACTCCACTCTCATCACTGAAAATGGATAGCTACAATTTGAAATAATAATTTCTTTTATATATTCGGCAAAATTATCCTTGAAAAAATCATATATGCCGTTATAATCAAATACTAATAATAAATAAATAATAAAAACATGATTCCATTCCAAAATAACAAACAAAATGTATATCTCATTCCAAAATATATCTCCTCTTCTGGATCCAATATATAAGCCAGGAACATTTGGCACTAAATTGGACCACTAACATGTTAAAGTTAAAAAAAGTAATAATAATAATAAAAAAATCAAAATCAAATCAAATTGATTAAAAAAAAAAACAAATATTTAAGTATTTAGATTTTTTTTTTTTTTTTTTTTTTTTTGAACCAGTATTTAGATGATTGAAGTTTGGTAAAGATTCCTGAAAATGGGCATAGGTAACATTGAAAAAAGGACCAAAACAAAGAGACAAATAAATGGAGAGAATGTCAAGGTAGAGGATACCATTCCTAGACTTTTGTCAACCAAATCCCAGACAAATAGGGATCCTCTAATTTTCCCTTCACCCAATTCCCAATTTTACCCCTTTCTTTTTTTCCTTTTTTTTAAAAAAAAAAATTCTATTATATTTAGAATGAAATGCCATTTTCTTCTCTAAATATTTGATATTTGATTTATTTTCATCTTTAAACTTTTAGATTTATTCTGTTTCAATCACTAACCTTTAAATTAAAATTTTTTTAAAATAAAAAAGAAAAAACGTATAATTGGTCTTGAGATTTTTTTTTTTTGTGTGTGTGTTATTTTTCTTTAAAAAATCATCATTCTCTTCCATAAATCTTTAAAATATGTTTACATTCTATCTTTGATTACATTAAAATTATTAATATTATTAAATCAATTTTGATTAATATTAAATTTAAATTTATTTTAAGGACAAGTTTTATGTTTTTTAAAAGTAAGAGAGTTAAAATAGAATTTTTTTTAAATTCAAACACCAAAATAGAACAAAATTCAATTATGACTTTTGAAAGTTCATCGACCAAAATGAAACAATGAAATAAATTTAATAACTTTTTTTAAATAGTTTTTTTAAAAAAACCTTTGATGATTATATGTTTTTTTCAAATTAAAACCCCATTGTTGACTGTTTTCTAGTTCCTACTACCAAAAAAAACGAACATATTTCAATAATTATTTTAGGGCTTTTTACGAAATGAGGCTATAGAAATAAAATAATTACAAATGTGTGCCTTTGTTGAAAATTTAGCAAAACTAATCATTGATTTAAAATAAAAAAATCCGTTTCAATAGTGAATGACAGAAATACCCTCAAACTTAATAAATGCAGTTTAATGTATATATTTTAGAATATAAAATACAATATTCCTAAAATATCTCTAGAAGAAATTACTTCTTCTAAAACTCCGACTTGTCATTCACCTACAGTTTCATTTTCTCTCTTTGGTCACTGTTATTCTCTCTCTCCTCTTTTTTTTAGAATTTGTTATTTTTTCATTTACGTTTCTCTAGTCTACTTACAATATTTTTCATTTTTATTCAATTAATTTAGAGTTTGACATGGTGATTCATTGTTTAATATTGTGTTTTTAATAAATACTTTTTTTTTTTTGAAAAAGAAAACATTTTCATTACTCATCAAATAAACCAATACAATCCTTCCAGTACTGTATTCTTAATAAACATAGTAAATGTTTAATATTTTATTTTTTTTATAAATACAGTAAATGTTTAATATTGTATTTTTTATAAATACAATAAAGGTTTAATATTCTAGTTTCTCAAAAAAAAAAAAGTTTAATATTATATTTCGTAGAGAAATGATCAATACTGTATTTTTAATAAATACAAGAACTATTTAATACTGTATTTTTTTATAAATATGATAAATGTTATTTTAGGTAAATGTTTAATATCGTATTTTTAATAAATACATAAATGTTTAATATGTATTTTTTAATAAATACAATAAATTTTTAATCTCTATTTTTAATAAATACAGTAAATATTTAATATTATATTTTTAAGAGAAACTTACAAAAATAGCCAAATTCAAAAAATAATAATAAACATGGTCACTTTTTTTTTTAAAAAAATTAGCAATTATAGTCATAGGTATTAATAATAATACTCTATTAATTTGTATGGATGAATATTAATAATACTGTATTAAACTGTATTTATGATTATGGATACAAATATTTTCAAAATTAACTACATTTGTAATTATTTTGTTAGAATACATCATTTATTATAATTTCTCTATTTTTAAAAGTGGCTAAAAGTTGAAAGAATTCTCTAAATAAATACAATAAATTGAGACCTTTTTTTAAGGTATAAATTGAAACTTGAACCCAAGGAAAATCAGAATGTAATTTATTCAATCTAATTTTTTCGACACCAATTTTAGAGATGAGATTCAAAATTGAAAGCTATTTGTTTTCTTGTTTCCTTCCTATTGTGAAGGAAGAAGAAATAGCTTTGATAAATCTAATTTCAGTAAATTAGATTTTATCAATTAAAAAAATCAAATTCCGAAAAAGATCTTTAATATTAGTATTTCAAAATTGAAAAATATTCTAAGGGTATAATGGGATATAGCAAAAACAATATCTAACTAGCCCTTACTAAAAAAACACGGTTGCAATAACTTTAATTTTTTACTAAATTTGCAATTACTTTCTTAATATAGACTATTCATTACAATTTCCCATTATTTTACTACGTTTTTTTTAACAAAGTTCTGAGGTGATTTTTTTTTTTAAAGAGAGAGTTCAGAGGCAAATAATATATTAGAAAAGCGAAAGTTATGTTCATTAGTTTAAGAAAAAAAAAATCTAGAAAATGTTCATTCTAAAGTATATATTAGTGAAATAAAGTTAAAAGAACTAGTTAAATAGAAGTATTAGTTAAAAAAATAAAAATTAAAATTAAGGTGAAAGAAATGATGGAGATCAGAGAACAGTCAGAACGATAAATATGTTAGATAGGAAATCATTGTTGGAGAAATAGTAAGACATTTTAGAGAAGCCAAAACGAACTTAGACTATCAATAATTAATTAATATGTATCCCACACTAAAATATTAGAGGTTTCGCCAATTTCTTAGAGGTTTAATAAGATTGGTGACGTGTTAATTTTATGGTTTGGTAGTAGTCCAGCTAGCATTTGACTCTCATTGAATTCGGAACAGTAATACTCTTTATGTAAGATTTTTAATCTCCTCACCCAAGGAAAACCGAAAAATAAGATTAGAAAATAACTTTAGAAATGCATATGCTTGAGGACAAATAAACTAGAGACGAAAAACAAGGTCATATATAAGAGATATGTACTAATTAGTGAGAGGTAAACATTAATCTCAAATTAATTAATGAGGTCATGCTAAAAATGATAGTAATGGCCTAATGTGCAAATTGTGCTACTATACTGTTGTAAAAATATTTCGCTTAATTTTTAGCTGAATTTTCTTTTGGAAATTTACTTTAGGCGGTAACTTATTGGTTGTCTATTTAAATTTTAGCACTTTTTAAAAATATTTGTAGAATTTTGGACGTTTGTTGGTATATTTCAATTATTTTCTTTACTGTCTCTTGATTGAAGATTATATTTGGCACTGATTGAAAATTTTATGTGGTCTTGATGGAAGATTGTTTGTGGCATTTATTGAAGACTATATGTACATTAATTGAAGAATATTTATTGCATTGATCGAAGTCATCGGGCATATGGACTTTTTCATTTTTTTACTCGACCCACCCCAACTTTCTGTAATGCTCATTTCTTCTAAAAAATTAGGGTTTTTTTTTTTAAATCATACATAAAAACTCTCCAATTTGTCCCCATTCCCTCCTTCATTTCCCTCCTAAACCCTTCCTCTACCTTGTTAAGGGCGAGTCTCGGACCGTGCAGAGGAAAATGGGCATCTTTAGGTTAGGACACACTGCCGGACTTCTACCACCCACATTCGATTTGTACAGCACTCGAGACTCATTGCCACGTTCCACGACGCACCTGCCACACCAGAGACGTGTCAACTACCTCGTTTCACGACACGCCCGCCACATCGAAGCACAAGTTTGTTGCTGACTTCTACGTTGAGTCCTCTGTCATCTTCCTCACAATCGTCTTCATCGGTTGAACCATCTTTGCAAATCTTTCATCGAGGCCCCATTTTCCTCGGTCAATTGAGCTATTTCAACGCCCTAGCGCCTTCCCTCTCAATTAAATCATTTCCTCACCTTATTGTCTAACCATTTATCATTCAACTTAAAATCCCACATTCTTTTTCGTCATAGATCGAAGAAGAACCCAAGAGAAGCGCTTCAAACCCAAAAACTTACTATTTGCCTTCATCGAAAGGCCACCGACGAAATTGACAGCACCCCCGCTATAACGCGAGAAGAAACCCTCGCGACCAAGCACCTCAAATCGCCACCACTAACCTTGTGGCCCCGCACCCAACAACACCACAGCACTAGCTCCACCGAGCTCCCCAACTCAGCTTCTGACCAACCAAGCTTCAAAAAGCTCTCAAACCTTCATAAAACTCCTCTTTAACAGAGAAAGCTGAGCCCTAAAAAGCTTCCCTCAAAAATTGTAGATGGAGGGCCTCTTATTGACCGTTATATAGTGAAGCATCTATGGCCTTTTTTCAAAAAAAAAAACTATTTTTAGTATAAAAACATGAAACTTTTTTAAAAAATATTATATAGATAGATACATATATATAATATATATATATATATAGATACATATAGATACATATAGATACATGTATATACATACATACATGCATGCATACATATATATATATATATATATATATAAAGAGAGAATTACAAAACTAATACAAATATTGCTTGTAATTTCAAGCTTCATTCTGAAACTTCAGCTTTCAAACAGACTGCCCTCTGCTACCACTTGTGATTCCAATGAAAACTTTGAATCTAAAAACAAAAACCAAAATAAGCAACTTGACAAATCTTTTGATGTTTTCATTTGGACATTTTCACCTTAAAGTTCTCAGAAACTTGCCTCTGTCACCATTAATTCTACAGAAAAAAGAAAAAGAAAATACCCTTAGATGTTAACAACAATGGCTACGGACAAATAACAGCTAAATGTAAAATAGATTTTGTTTTTTGGTCTTTTATTCAAATTAATGAGGGTGTAGTAAAATAATACACAAATATGGAACCAAATTCAATATTGTAAAAACCAGACAAACATCTCATCAATACTACTACTACTAGTGAATATGGTAATGAAAATTGTGAGTGAAAAAACAAAGAACTATAGAGATGCTCTTTAATATTTTGGATATCTTCATATGGCACCTTCCTTTTCTTTCCATCACCCTCAAGAAATCTATCGACAACTGTCGTCTATACACAAGAAAATGACTCCCACAAATGAAAATGGCATGGCTCGCTCAAGATGAAGCTGATTCTGCCTGGCTGTGGTGATGGCGTTTCCCGCGATGGCGTCTTCCTTTACCGAATGTGACTGGGTCGAAGACTCGGAGTCGTTCTGCCTCTTCAGGGTTGATCACACACTCTGGTGGAGAGGCCTTGTAGCGGATGCGATCGTAGCAATAGGAGTATGTCAAGTGCTTCTTTCTTAGGCTCTCCATTTTGGCTCTTTGGGATGGTAATATACCAGAAGGGATTGGTTCCGATTTTTGAGAGTGGTCACAGCTTGAGAAGTGGTCGGTTGGATCGACAGCGCAGCCATGGAGGATCAAATCGGAGAATTCGACGATGTAAGGCGCATATTTGTAGTTCACTTTGTATTTGCCTCCATTGGTAGCCCAAGTAGATCCATCCCAAATTGTGGCATATAAAGTCATTGGTTTAGAAGGGAAGTCACCTCCCATTGTTGCTGTTCTCTTCACCTCTCTAATGGGCACATTGTCCACATAAAATCTACATCAAAAAGAACAAAAAAATAAATATGAGAGCCCATCATCCATAATCTCTAAATACATTTTTTTTATAACCACAAAACGGAGCTTTATCCTACTATATATCTAGGGCGCCCGCGTCCATCTCAAGGCCCATACCCAAGAGATAACAAGACATTTTACAATTAAACTCATTCATGGATTTCGTGCATGGAAACTTTCAAGCCTATACCAACAAGAACGCCCAGTGAGACAATCTCTAAATGCTTTTAAGAACATCTATTTTCCTCTCCTGCCAAACTAATCCCTACTTAAGAGAGTAACAAAACCAATCCAAATCACAGCAGTTTTATAAAATCTTTATAATTCATCAAGAAAAAGACAAAGGACAAAACAGGAAAAGAAGTTTTTAAAAGGAATTTGAATTAGTTTCCCAAGAAAAATGTTTGGCACAGAGCCAACCCAGTCACATGTTTCTCTTGTAATCTTCAAATGTCAATTTTCTTTGGTTCTTTTCTCTTCTTCCACAGGAAAACCAAACAGCCCTTTCTCCTATTGGAAGAAAAAAAGGTGGTTTATACAAAACAATGGACAGAGTTTTAAGGGCAAAATCCAGAATCCACTTCAAATTTCAATTCCTCAAAAGGGGAAGCTCTAAATACTGTACCAATTACAGAGACATCAAATCAAAGCCTCTAAAGAGAGTAAACAACATATGTAAAAAAACAAGCAGCTTCTGATTTTGAATAACAATAAGATTAATTAGGTGTTTAAGAAGAACACTTTACATGATGAGAGATTCAGTCCAGAGGATGCTGTATTCATGGAAATCTTCAGATGGGTCAAACCAGAGTCCATATCTTTCTTCTCTCCCTATGCTTGTGCTTCCATTCCCATAAATATTGGTCTGAATCCTCCAATCTTTGCCTCTTATATTCCCCAAGAATTCAAAATCTATCTCATCATGGTTCTTGGCAAACATGTCTCCATTTGACATCTGAAAATCAAAAAGCTCAATCAATTCCCCCCCTTCTAATTTCATCCAAGTTGATTGAAATGGTTCAGCAAGAACTAAAGAAATCCAACCCCCATTAAACTCTTTTTTAATTCAACAATATTTGTGGTGGAATATTCGAACCATAACTTCTTAATTACTATGTCATACATGATAGAATTCGACACATAACTTCTTAATTATTAAATTACACATGATGCGACTAAACCTCGGCACTTTTTGGCTCCAAACCACATTAAATTCTTTTTTGGAGTGGGGGATTCAAACCAGTAACTGGGTCATATAGGATGGAATTCGAACCCGTAACTTCTTAGTTACTGAGTCATACATGATAGAATACGAACCCGTAACTTCTTCGTTACGAGTCATACATGATAGAATACGAACCCGTAACTTCTTAGTTACGGGTCATACATGATAGAATACGAACCCGCAACTTTCTAGCTACTGGGTCATACATGAGATTGAACCTGTAACTTTTTAGTTAGTAGGTCATACACGATGTAATTGAAGCTCGATTCATTTCGGCTCCAGACCCCATTAAACTCAAAACAAACTTAAACCACTATGAATTCTCAGCAAGAACTAGAAGTTAATCAAATCAAAAACCCATTAACGACTGATTAAATAAACCTCCAAAACAGCCAAAAGAAGCAGAAAATCCCCAAATAACCAAGCACAAAAACGAAAAGGAGGAAAAAAAGAAACTCACATAAAAGGCAACAACAACACCAGCAGTGTAATCAGAAGGCAACTTAATGGAAGCACTAAAAAACCCATGAAGGTAAAGGTCCTGAGAAACAAACCCAGAGCCTGAAAAACCATTAAAAAAAACAGAGAGAATCAAAAATCAGAAGAATCCATCAAAACCCCATTAAGCAAAAGCTTGGCCTCACCAGTCCTTTCATCGAGATGAAGATGAACGGATTTTCCATCCTTGAGGACGACGAGATTTTCGTCGCCAAACAGAGGGTTGTAGCCTTCTTCAAAGTCAAGTATTGGGAAATTTCTTGAAGACCCAGAAACGAAAAGTGAGAAAAAGCACAGAAAACAAGCGAATTGAAGCTCAAATTGAGAGAAATTCATGGCTGTGATCGTTTTGGTTTATGGGTTTTTGGGTATTTGAAATTCAGGGGGAAAGAATACAGCTATAAGGGTAGAGAGAGAGCCAAAAGTGGTTAATGAGAAGAGTGACAACAGAAATGAAAGGCCATGTTGAAGAAAGCCGAGAGCAAAAGCTGTTGAGCTGTTCTTATGTAGACAAATTTTGCTAATTTAATTTAATTTAATTGTTTAGGGTTGAAATATGCCTTCAACTATAATGTTTACGATTATTTAGTTTGGATCTCGTTATCCGATCCGCGAGTGGGATCTCTTGAAACTTTACCCTCATTTGAGCAACATTGAGTATTCTTATGCCTCCTTAATAAAATTGTTCTCTCCTTTTCTTTTGTACATAACTAATATATCGTTAGTAAATTAGGTAAATATGTTTATTTTTTTCACGTCCTCTTTACTGTTCTTTATTTTGGTGAAATACAATCATTCTAAATCAATTAAGTATATTTATATAACTAATGAATTATGTTTTGATTGATTTAAAAAATATATATCACTTTTAAATAATCAACTAGTTAAATTAAATTTATTTTAAAATAATATTTCATCAATAAATAAAAAATATATTAAATTATGACTATTATTTTTTTTTAAGAAAAAAACTACTAAATATCTAATTTTATATTTTAAAAAAGAAAATGTATCTCTTCCCTTCCTATCTCACAAAATATAAATTTATTATCACTCATCTTTCCTTCTCTTTCCACCAAACATTAACTTACTCTCACTTCTCATCTCATCTCATTTCATCCCTTCATAGCCAAACATGTCTTTAAGTGTATTCTTTTTCCTAATTATTATTTGTTGATGTGTTTTGACATATGTTGGGCTTTTATTACTCGGTAAGGGATTTCGTTGATGTGTTTTCCACATTGGGTGTTTCTACTAAATATCAACTAACACAATGTTAATGAGTTATGTTACTAAATGTATTTTTTTGTCGTTCAACAATAATTGAAAAAATAAAAATGTTTTGAACGCATAACCTCTTAATCACGAGAATATATTGATGTTGTTAAATTAGGTAATGTTGGCAATTTCAATCATTTTGTTTGTTAAAGAAGTAATGTGTTTTATCCTTTTTTTTTTATATTGTAAAAAATCCACTTAATTAAACTTAACTGCAAATCAAAAAGCATTTATAATTATTGTTTGGCAATCCAACTTACTTCGACATGTTAATTAAGCAAATAAATATTAGATTGAATGAGCACAGAAATTTTGAATCTCTACCCTTTAAGTTGATCTCGATCTTAAAAGAGACTCGTTTATCCAAAAAAAAAAAAAAAAACATTGTAATCGTAATTCAAGATTCAATTTTAATTATTTTGACATGATTTTTGGAGGAGTATAATTTGCAAATAGTCCAAGCACCAATGAAATCTTGTCACAAATACAGGAATGCCATTTTTACAAGTAATTTTGGCACTTTTTCCCAATACCACGGCTAATTTGGAGTTTGGAGGATACAATTGCAATACTTTCAAACTCTTTTCATTAAAAAAATAATAAAATAAAATAAAAAAGAGGTAGATTTTCACGGGGTGTTTGTTTGCCATATTTAGGAAGGATTGACTAACTGCTCATTGAAAACCTGTTGGGAATAAACACTATTTTAATATGATCAATTATTTCTTTTCTTGTGTTCCTAATGAAAAATCAACAAGCATATATATATGGTAGATAAATCAAGCACAACACACAAAGATTTTTAACGTAGAAAAACCTCCTCAAGGCGAGGAGTAAAAAAAACTAAGGACCGAAGTCAAATTTCCACTATAATCGATAATGGGCAACAACAGGTTCTCCCTAATTACAACTAGAGGTATACAACATATAGCAACTCAAGATAAACAATCTTGGCAACAAATAACACTAAACAATGAGAAATAAATAGAAATATCTCACAAGATAGTGGAACCGAATTGTCACTGGAATCTAGATATAAAAGCCTCTAATGCACCATTCCACCGTTCAGATTGAAGACCCTCGTGTCAAGCACACGCTGTCCAAATTTTAATTCGATCCGACAGTGCAATTGCTCGAAAACGCCAAAATGCTGAAGCTGACCGAAACCTTTTTTCCTTTCTATTTACTTTCTCTCTCTAGCTGCTGTTTCTCTCTCTGGCTGCTATTTTTTCTAGAATTTTTGTGTGTTAAATGAACCAAAGTGACAAAAGTTACTTTAAAACACTTAGCCCTGATGGACCTTATTTGATGGGCCTTCACAAGAGTGAATAAAATCCAACAAAACCTATATATAAACGAAATTTTACTAATTCCTCGTTTTTTTACTTTTCAAAATAACTTTTCATTTCTAATAATTCATTTATAATTATTCAATCATTTCTAACCACTCATTTTTTATCATTCATTTCAAATCAATCAAAGTAACTCATTTTTAACTATTCATTTTTAATTTTTTTTTTTTTTAACTACTCATTTTAAATCTACATCTAAACAAAGTTTTGATTCTAACTCATTTACACAAAAACCATATTCAAACGAGTTTTTTGCTACAACTGTTAACTTTTAACTACTCAAAATAACTGTTCAAAGTAAATCCTCCTTGAATATGGTATACAAACACCTCTTCAAAGCTTAAAAGTTGGATAAAGTGGAAAAACAATGTAATATCTACTATTATACGTAAACATAAAATAAAATAGAGACACTACAATACAATACAAAGCATGTAACGTTAGGTAGTATACAACTAGCTTTTCTACCAATAGAAGTAATATTTCAACGACATCAATTTATATTTACAGACTAAGGTCATGTTTGGTTCGCTGATTGTAATCTAGATTCTCCTGGAATGCAGCATCGAAATAGAATTCCCTGGAATAATGTATTACGGTGTTTGGTTCGCTGGATTCATGTTTCGAAATAAAAATATTGTGTTTGGTTCACTGTTTTGTTCCTCTGGAATTGAATCTTAATAAATTATTCTAAATAATAATAACATAAAATTTATGAAATTCTTTTATTCTTTATTATTATTATTATAAATTAACAATATTGATATAATTACAAGCCTACACAATAATATCAAT
>JBBMKA010000030.1:3132397-3167428 GCA_037833695.1 Sechiopsis laciniata
AAGTAAAGTATAATATAAAGTATCATGATTTGTGCTACAATGATAGTAATACAATATCATCTAAAGTGTTTGCATGACACTTCTAAATAAGTGTCATCTTAAGAGAATAGATGATATGCGATACAATGATTGCAAAAAAGTATCATCTAAAGTGTTTGTGACACTTTTTTAGAATCATTATATCCCAATTTTGTAGTAGTGTTCATATATTTTTTTAAGGAAAAATGGGTACATGGTAGAAAATATGGAACACATTGTAGAAAATTTGAATAAGAATAGACTTAAATATAAAAAAACTAAATAGTTATCAAAATGACCTAAAATTATATTTTAAAATTTCAAAGATACTTTGCATACGTAACCACATTTTGAAATTACACTAAAATATTATTGAACTTCGAAATTAAGTTAAAGAACATATATATTTTATGTTAAAAAAGATGAGAAAAATTGACGAAAGTAAAAATTTAGTGTAAATAATATATATAGAGAGAGATTTTGTAACTATACAGAAGAAGATTACTATTTATTTCATCTAAAAAAATAGTGTTAAAGTCATTTACGTAATTAAGTTTTACATATCAATTACCGATAAATTTATCATGCTATATATATCTTAAGCACTTTAAGGCCCTACAAAAAAATCTGTAAAAAATTAATTATTAAGTAGGTGGCTATCATACCCCAAAGTTCTCATTAACTACTTGAGCTACTCCATGATAGTTGATAAATCCTAGTATTGGTATAAATAGGGAGGTTCATAATAGTCATTCATTTTTATTTTGGTAACTAATCATTCACATATTTTACGTTTTACTGGTATTTATATGAAATGCCAAACATTTGATATCCAACTCTTTTTAATAAAAAGAAAGATCATCATTTTTAATCTTTGTTTATCAAAATTAAGCTCACATAATTGTTAATAACATCACGAAATTATATATTCAAGTCTTTTCCTCAAGATACTGTTGTTTTATGGGCTAGATAAAAATAAATGTAGATATATTTTAGAGAGAGGAATTTGGAAATGGAAGGATTAAAGGGAGAGAAAGGGTAGAGGAGAAGAAGGTTCTTTGAGAGAATAAGTAGTTGGAGAATTAGTTAATGAAAAATGCTGATTCAGCAAAGGGGAGATTGTGTCTATCTAAAAACATGTCCTACACCAACAAAAAGGGTTCACATCAAAAAAACCAAATTCAATAATGTTTTGTTGTATGGTGTTGTCATTCTATATATATATATATATATGTTTTTGTGGGCTTCTCTACCTTACTTGTCTTTTTACTTTTGCATAATTGCAATGCTTGCCTTTTTCATTTCAACAACTTCTCTATAAAAAAAAAGTTTAGTTAAAATAAATTGTGAATTTCTATTGATTAAGGTTATGAATTTCAATCCTTGTTAAACTTTATATATATATGATGTCATTTAAGTATGTCGTTATATACCAACATTATTTCATATATATAATAATATGAGAGTCAGACACCGATTTCTTATATCAAACTCATGACTGTAAAGTTGAAATGGTTTGACACCAAACAATCCGTTCTAAATCTTTTTCCCACTTATCCCTAATTGCATAATTTGGAGTTTTTTTTTTTACATAAAAAAAATATGTGCCTTTTGAAGCTTGAGGTGTTTAACTATATAACTAAAATAATCATTTATCGTCTTCATCAATAATGGTGGATTTGTATTATATTGAGATTTGTCCCAATATTAATGGTTTATGAGATGTTTGGAGCAAAGAGAATGAGAACACGTGAAAAAATATATGAGAGAGAATTGATTAACAAGAAAAATGATTATGTGTTTGAAGGAAAGAAATGATTATGAGGAAAATTGGTACTTATATTTGGGATGTATAGAAAATAATTTTGATAGAAAATAATATATATTTATTGAAAAATTAAAAAGTGGTTATGAGAGAATGAAAAGTGGTATAGGATGATGAACAATGACTCTCAAACGTAAATAAGGAGAATTATTTTTCATCTCCTTTGCTCTCAAACACTTTCTTAATATTTGTTAGTTAAACCTAATTAATTATTGAGATTTAAACTTATGATTTCTTTAGTCATGAGCATACACACAAATCATGAGGTTGTTAGTAGATTTATAATGACAGTTGTGTATGCTCATTTTGGCTTCAATATTTTTAGTTAAAGTTTTAAAGTTATTTTAGGATAATCCATCTATTGGTTTTCTTAAAAAATGTTTTTTGGAAAAAATGAAAATAAAATATAATCATTTTTTTATTATTAAGTTAATACTAATGAAAAAAAAAAAAAAAAAAAAAAAAAAAAAGATAGAGTGGTTTCGAAAAAAGAAAAAAGAAGAAAAAAAAAGAGGTACTTAAAAGAAATTGATATTGTTCAAAAATCTTTTATTTTTTTCACAAATGATTTCAATGAGATTATGAGTGTCAATCCCACTCTCAAATATTGTTAAATAAATAACAATATCTTATACCATCATATCATAATACCACAAATACACACATATATATATGGTTCTTTTTTCTTAAAAAATACACACACATATATACACGACATCAGATATAATACAAGGGACGTCTATTTTTCATATCAACTTGGATGAATAATTTCTTTTGTACTTATTCGATTTGTTGGTGTATTTTGTCGAATCTTTTTTCCATGGCTTGGAAAATTAATTTCAAGGGCCAAATAATTTGTGGCTTCACAATAAGCCAAATGACATGTTCACTCTACTAATCATTTGAAATTTTTTTGAACAAAAAATAATTATTAAATGTTTGTTATATTATATCCATAAGAGAGATTTTTATAATGAGTCCATCTCAAAAACAACTGTAAGAAAATGATTTCCAGTGACTAATAGGATCAAATTGCCCCTTTAAATCTTTTTTATTTGGCATGAATTTTTTAAATCATAGCTTGCAGCAAAAACCTAGGTTGGCCAAATATGCATATAAATTACAAAAGAACATTTAAACAACTTGTACAGAAAAAAATGGCTTTGCCTTCTTAAATATTTGCCTTTTAAAAAAGCTTCTGGTCTGAATTTTATGAGAAAATAAAAAAAATGGCTCCATAACATCTTCTATTCATTTTTCTTAAACGAACTTCAATGCAATTTAATTTAAAATTATGCCGTATTTTTCCAGTAAATAAGATATATTTTGTTAAGTAAAATAAATATAGAGTATGATAAAAAAAATTTTGAAGCTCAAACTTTCAATTTTTAAAATGATATAATTAATGGATTATAGAACTTTTTTCAGTTAGCTTCTTTAACAATTCTTTTTACAAAATTTAAAGATCAAAATATAAAGCAATCAACAAAAATAATAGTTCAATCGACATAAACAATAATTATAAGGTTATGAATTTAAATACTTATCATTAATTATGCTTAATAATTGAATAGAGAAAAAGTAAAAAAATTAGAAGCAATAATGAAATGAATGGAGAAGAGAAAAGTGTAGGAAAATGATAAGAGTATAAAGGAAACCACATAGTCCCTTCTCTTCTTCATTCATTTCATTAGCTGTTTTTGTTGATAATGCCCTAACATCTTCATGTCAACTACAAAAAGTTGGAAAACAGCTGTTCTTCACTTTTTTGTTCTTTAATTAGTACCCAAAATTAGATAATAATTACACACCCAAAATTTAAAATTTTAAATTTTAAAAAAAAAAGAAAAAGACTTTGATGCAGTATTTTTTATCTTTTAAATATTGTTGCTTGTTTTACTTGCAATCTAAGCTTCCCCTAGTGCCATATAGCCCTAACTAAAAATTCTATTAATTAACCTACATAATCTCTTTTCAATTATTCCTCATATCCTCTTATGAACTTTCATTAAAAACAAAAAACAATACTTTCTTGGTTTTTTACTTTAATATATGCTTTAAGCAATTCAACTAGTTTCAAATGTTCAAGAAACTGTCTGGTTACTTCTTAAACTTCATGAAAAAAAAAAATGAATTCCCAATTTTCATTTATCATATTATAGAATTAGGAATATATAATTGGAAGTCCAGTAATATAAGTTCAAATGTCAATATGTATTTTTTTTTTTTTTTTTTTTTGAGTTCATGTCAATATGTATTCATCATTTGGATATCAACACAGTCTTAGTTTATGTTAAATAATCTATAATATTTCTTCTTCAACAAAATTATAAAAATTACAACAATGATTAAGATTGTCTTCAATGCAATCTAAGAAACAAAATTAGAATCCTTACAAATTTAGAAATTAAAAGAGAACCAATAAAATAAGACATGCTAAGAGAAAGAGGGCTCCAAAAAGATATGTTGCACAAAACCTGGTGGGGAGTGCCAGTACAGTGTGGGGAAAAAAAAAAACATTGATGATTTCACAATTTTTAATCTTAAAAATATTTGAAATCCCAAAATTGTAATAATTACATACAATATTATACATCAAGTGCACCATTTTTAAAGAGAGAAGGAGAAGATAAAAAAAAAAAAAAAAAGAGAGAGAAGGAGAAGAAAAAAAAAATCTTAATGGTTGAAACAATCATAGCCAATAAATACCTTTACTTTTCCTCAATACATTCGAAAAGAAAATTGAATTAAAAACAAAATTAAACTCCGTTTGAACCATTTTATTTTTCAATTAGAAAATTTTGAAAAGTCTGCCTACAATATCTACTAACACCTATATCTTACCTATGTTTTTAAAAATTAAATTAAAATTTGAAAACTAAAAAAATTTACTTCCAATTTTATTTTTTTAGTTTTGAAATTTTGTTAAAACTCCAATTTTTTTCCAAGAAAAAATAAAACATTTTAGAGAGAATTTGAGTGAAACAGTCTTAAATTAAAAAAAAAAAATTAAAAAAAAACCCAAATAGTAATAGTTTCACATTTCTTTTTAATATAGTTTCCATATTTACCAACCTCATAAGTTAGCTCAATTGTGCTCAATTGTGCTAAGGGAAAAAAAAAAAAGTTAGTTCTCAATTTATTACCTCCTTAAAAAAAATGACCTTATAAGTGATTTAAATCTAAATGATTATTGGTCAACAGAAACTTATCATAATTTTAAATCACGATATATAGGAATGATCATTTAAAAATAAAAATTATGATTTTCATTTCCAATTAAAATTAAAAATAAAATACAAATTACATATTCTCAAGAACTTATTACATAGTTCTTACCAATTTCTACATTTTTAATGACTAAACTTTTAATTTGTATCTAAATAAGGATTGTTGTTCAAATAGAAAAAACAAACAAACAAGTGTAACCCCACATTAATGTTTACAAATTATAACAAATAATGCAAGTATACAAGTCACTTGATACAACCATTAACCTTCAATTCTCTACAACTTTGTTATATAAAAAATCGTACAAATTTGTATGAATACATGAAACCCTAGTATTTATAACAATCTACACCACATAGTTTTATTTTTAATGAAAAATAGAAAAAGTAAAGAAAAAATGGAAAATAGAGTGAATGATTGCTCATGCTCATTAGAAGTAAAATAAAGTGGGAAGACCCTGAAAAAATTTGGGTGTATATTGGTTAAAGAGAAAGGTTATAAATAGCTTGGCAAAGTGAAAAGTTGTGACCTTTGTGTATGGGTCAAATTAGCAAAAGACTCCATGGAAAGGAAAAAGCCTATACAAAATATTAGGGTTTTTGGTGAGACTTCTTTAAACATTTTTATGTGATCTTTTTTTCACTTTATATGGTGAAAAATTGGGGATAACAAGTCTTAGCATAAAGTTGTGTAATATCAATTTTTTTTTTTTTTTAAAAACTTCTAGAGTTTTGAAGTATTTTAGATAATATAACTATTATACTTGGTTTGATTTCATTGGACTATTTTAATTATCCTCAATTCTCATTGTCCAATGTTATATGGGCTGAAAACATGGCCCAATCTGAACTTATTCCTTCTTCATTACTGCAATATTCTCCATTTAATTTTCCGGAAATCGAAAATTAGGGCGGAGATTCCTTGGAGGAAATTTATGCGTTCTCCATTATTCTCTATTTATTTTCTGACATTCTCAAATTTAAATTTTATACGTCTTTTAAATTTAATTTTATACTTGTTTTTATTTAAGAATGAAATGGAGGCCAAAAAAAAAAGAACACTTCATTATATATTTTTGTTGAAATTGAAAATTAGTTGAATAAAAATCAAAACGTAAAAAAAAAAAAAAAAAAAAAAAAAAAAAAAACTGATATAGAGGACAAATAGAACCCGAACTAAAAATATACCCTTTTTTTCCCTTTATTTATTTATACATAAGAAAATGGTACAAACATTTCAAAGATTAGAGAATCCAACTCCTGAACTTGAATGAAAAGGAAAATAGAGAACTCAAAAGAAGCACCATTTTGTAGGAACATATTAGGATCTCACAATTGTTTTACATTGAAAAGTGAGAAAGTCCTACAAGCATGTAAAAGAGATATGAATTACTCTCCTCATAGCCAATTGGTTTTGAGGTTGAACTTCATATTCTCTAATATGGTATCAGAGCTCATAAAACCCAAACGGCCATCGATTTAATAAAAATAAAATTGAAATTCGATTTAAAATTGATAAATCCAAAAGAAGCATTATCTTGAAAGAACATGTTAGGATCTATCCCACATTAGAAAGTTGGTGAATACTACAAGCATTTAAAAGAGATATGACCCACCTAATTGCCAATTCCCCATATTCTCTAATATGTTTTACATTTATCCTATAGCAGGCACAGAAAAAAAAAAACAAGAAAAAAAAAAAAAAGAAGTCAAAGAGAATTAGAAAACGCTCATACATTAACAACAGAGATGATCTTTTCAATCACTGCCTATTTCGATCTTAAATAATAAACAAACACAACCCATATCAATTATAATCGTTTATAAAGTCAACATTATTTGCTAAACCCTCCACAAAAATCAAGTTCCGACCCCCCAACTTCACACTAATTGCTTTTTTGTCATTTCCATCCTCTCCAACAATCCTCCTATCTCCTTCTGCATTCTCATCTTCATGTTGTAATAATTTAACTGAGAGTTCTCTAACACCTTCAGCTCCTCCCCCTTCTTCCTCCGCCTATCTTCCGCCTCTTTCAAGCTCAGCTTCCCGATCTTCTCGGCGTACTCCTCGTCGAGTTTCTCTTTCTTTGCCATGATTATTTGTCTTAGTCGTTCTGCCTCCCTCCATGCCTCGTTTGCCTTGTTTTGGAACATTCCTGCCTCTGCTTTCTTGATTTTTACAATGCTTTCCAAGCTCTCGAGGCTGTCTTTCTGTGCCAATGACCCCAATTGGAACTCGTCGTCGACATTCAAGTTGCTGGTGATGGAGGCTTTGTGATCGTTCCGATGAAGATTGCTGGAGATCAAGTCATGATGTGGCCTAGATGGGGTGTTTTTTTGCATGATGTATGTTGAAGGTCGAGAACCCGATTGAGGAAGTGGCATTGCCTCTTTTGAAAGGCTGTTCGTGTCGGTTGTTCCCAACTTCTCGGAGAATACCCCTGAAGTTGAATTATTTGATGTGCCATCTGCATTTAATCATAAGGGAACCAAGTCCAATATTATGTTGGTCAATGCATACGGTAACACCAAATAAATCTTTAAGAAAACTATTAAAAAGAACTTGAAAATTAGAAGAAAGCATATGCATGAAAACTATAAGGAAAGGAAATTGTCCATAGATGGAAATGGTTTGATCAACTAGGTAAACTACGGGCAAACAACACACACCGGAAAAGACAAGGCAAAAGAAATGAAAAGCTTGTAACCTTCTTTAAGATTCAGAACCCTCCGGTTATCAACTGTTACCAATTGATATTAAGAATACTTGGCCATTCAAAAAAGCAGGCTACGCTGATCACTTGTCTAAGGACTGTGTCGTGCGGTATCATCTTAATGAAATTGTTAATCATTTAATATAACTCGCATTGTTATCCATAAGGCAAAAAAACTACTATGTTTTGTCATCCTGCAAAAAATCACGGAAGATGACATAGAAAATTGGACTGCTTCAACCCTCGACCTAGTAGTGAAAGAGAGTCTTAGAAATCTAAGAAGTAATGAGTTCAATCCATGATGACCACCTACTTCGAAAATAATTTCCTATGGATCCTCTTAACAACTAAAATTTGTACACTCAGACGGTTTGTGCCGTGAGAATTGTCGAGCTGCGTGTAAGTTAGTCTTTCGATGAAAAACATTCTAATTCTTCTCATAGATTAAAAATGACAGCAACTAGCACTCTTTCATTGAGGAAAAGAAAGAAATTTAAGACATTTGTAAAAAGAGACAAAGTTTCAGCTGTCTGCAAATGAAAACAAAGCAGCTATTCTTCCAATTGCTTGTGCGGTGAAATGATTAGTTCATTAATGTCAAATCAATGATCGTTTACCTTAGATTGTCCTTAAATACTTGTCAATACTTTCACTCAGAAAAAAAAAGGCATTCACCTCAGAAAGAATGTGCTACTATAAAAGTGTGCACTGCCCTGGTTAGTTGTAAAAAGTTAATCGTGTGTATTTGAACCATTAATGAACGGTAACTTATTACAAACTGCAAAATTATAAAAATTAAAAAAAAAAGACAAAAAAAGACAAAAGAAAAGAAAGAGATGTCATTTGAGGAATAAAAATAACAAATGAACAACGTAACAGATATCACAAAAGCCAGCAAAAATTCACACATACACCTTAATATCTTATGCAAGCAGTAGATAAACAAATTATAGAGATCATATCAAGGAGCAACAAGTAAACATTTGTTTCTCACAAGCACATATTAAAATATCAAATTTAGGTAAGAGATCAGAAAGGTAAAGAAAGATGAAAAAGTTTTCAAACTTACAATTGAAGTATTCAAGAATGATATTGCAGGCCTCTGAAGGAGCAAGTGCTTTCGTTTCAAGCTTGGCCAGAATCCGAGCAGCTTTAATATACAAATCCTTGCCTTTGTAGTCATCACTTCCAATGAAAATCCTCTTGACACACTTTAGCTCTTTCATCAAGGTTTCTAGACCCCAGTTCTTTGCACAGTACATAAAAACATCCTTCACAAATCCAAACATCTCTGAAGCATGATTACAAGCAATGCAGTGGAACTGCATCTCGGTCGTCCCTGACAGACCTTTGAGGCTCGGACCGGGTCGGATGAGATTCTTTTCAATCCCACAGGCAGCATGGCACCAATGGGAGCAGACATCACAACCAACCCAACTACAAGTATTGCTTGCACAATCAAAGTTCAAACAGATGGGGCACATACATGAGCTGCAAAACCCCTTGTTAGCTGAACAGAATTTGCAGTCACAATCATCAACTGGGATTACGTTCTTGCAGTTCCTACATTTTAGAAACAAGAAAATGTCCACAAGCTCTGAAATAGAGCATCTGCTTTTCTCAGTGATGAAACTTTCCAGCCCCATCTTCACTGAAACTAGAATTTCAAGCTGCCCTTTGTGACACTTTGAAAGAGTTTCCTTCGTGAGATCAGATCTTCGCTCAAGCCGCTTCTGGAGAGACGATAATTCATCTCTCTTCTCAGGTATAGCAATCAGATCTTTCAAATAATCTTTGATCGATGCAAGCGTTTCATCAGGAAGCTCTTGAACTATCTGAGACATGACCGAGACCGACTCCGAGACGATTTCACAAAGAATTCTCTCCGGCCTAGTAATACCCTCAATCCCCTTCAAATTTTCAGATCCCCTCCCAATCGAATTCCCCGACTTCACCTCCATTCTCGGTCTCGCCGGAAGCTCAGATGGGAAAAACGAGGGCTCATCAGAGCTATTACACACCTCCTTATTCGAAGGGCGATTCCCCTGCAACAAGGAATTAATCCCACCTCCATGATTGGACAAGGAAACTCCATCCCCTAATGGTTTGAACCTGCTATGAACAGACCCATTAGTTCCCTCGCCACAGTTCCAAATATGGTCGTCTCTCCCAACCGAATACTCGTAATTCTCAGTGGAATTTCTGGTCAACGAGCAACTGGGGTTGTGAGAAAACTGATGGGAATAGGAATAGGAAAGGGAAGTAGCAGTGAAATCATTAGAACAAGTAGTTTGCGTATTATTCATGGAAGGGGCCAAAGATTGAAAGCTCCTACAGGGCATAGACCTAACAGGGTTTGGAGGATCTTCATTTTGCAAAGCATTTGAAGCAGTAAGAGAGAGAGAAACATCAGGCAAAGCTAAAGAAAGATTAAGCGTTTCAATCTTAGGCTTCTTTCCCCAATTCTCCCTTTCAATTTCCTCCCCAATCTCTCGCTTCGATAGATTCCCCTTATTCGAGTTCAAATTTAAGAAATCCCTCTCAACCCATTTATCATCATCGTTAAAATTCTCAGAAAACAAAACTTCCTTACCTTTGTAAGTTCCTTTGTCGAAGGAAGCCGCAAAGCCCTTTTCAGAACCCAGTTTCGAATTCTCACAAAGGTAGCTGAGAGTGAGTTCCTGAGAGCCCAATATCCCGATTCTAGCAGAACCCATCATCGATTCTTCTTGAAAACTAATACCCTTGTCTGAAAAAACAGATTTCGGATCAGAAACATGGCGCGAAAGCTTGGTTCGAGAGTTGTCGCCATCGGAGGCCAGATCCTTGCCGACGAACATGGCCTTGGCAAGATGGGTTTGGGTAAATTGCGGGTTGAATCTAGGGGATGATTTTGGTGTTCTTGTTCTTGTTTTTCTCGAGTGATTTACAGGCGTTTGGGCCAACGGGCAACAGGGAAAATGTCAAGCGTTTTCATACGAAGACGACGACTGATTTTGCTTGGTGTGTTCGGGATTTTACGGAAATGCCCCTTGACTTGTTCTGAATTACGGTCATCTTTTTCTGGTGTTTTTCGTGGATTCTTCTTTTCTTTCGCCCGCTTTTTTCTTTTAAACAAAAACTAAATTTGAGACCTGAAATTGCTCTCAGTTTGTATTTTGTGTACAATAATACTAGAAATGAAAACTAAAATTTTTTAGGGGGTGTTGTTTCCCATATTTTTGGAAGATTTAAAATTAGGATTTTCTAAATACTTCTAAAAAAATTTACATACAACCAATTTTTTAAGCAACTTAAAATAATTCTTAATTAATTTATCATTTTTAACTATTCATTTCAAATAATTCATTTGATATTTTTAAAATAATTCTTTTTTAATCATTATTTTTTTTAATCGACTCATTTTAGATCTCCATTCAAACAAATCATTATTTCTAACTCTTTTATTAAAAAAAAAACATCACATTCAGATAATTTTTTTTTATTACAATTCTCAAATATAAGTTGTGAGAGGGAGACAATAAATCTTATAAGTACTGCTGCTTTCAAATAATCATGTCAAATATTAATTTTTAAGATCAAACCTAAGACCATAAAATTGAACTGCTGCGAACATTGAAATTACTAGGCTCCCAACATCTCTTTTCATGAAAACATTTTTCATATAGAAGAAAAGAAAAGTCAAATTTACATTTTTGGGCTAAAATTCGAAGAGGAAAAAAAAATCATAAAATGGAATGAGGATAATGTCGGAGTGAATAACATGCGAAGCTTCCGAAGGAGGCCAAGTCAAACCTCCCTTTCCTTTCACACTCCAAAACAAGTTTTCTTTGAAATATAGCTTCAATTTATTTTTGTAAGAATAATTAATAACCATTTATTACATATATAAAACAAAATTTTTAAAAAAATAAAAAAAATTGCCCTTTTCCGAACCAACACCGAGTTAAATCATGAACGTTTGAGATAACCATTTGGTTTGGTAAATTAAATTAGAGAAATTCTTCTCATAAAATAATTATGAATATAAATAAACTTTAAAATATTTACCTTCATAATAATTAATATATTTTAGTATGTGACAATACTCATCAAAATTAATAATTAAATTTATTTTTTATTTTTACAATGATCGTATTTTTAATTATTTTTTAGATTTAATTAATCTCGTAAGTTTCCCAAATAATTTTATTGAACTATGTTTAGATGGATTAATTTTCAGAAAAATATCTTTTTAATCATTATTATTATTTTTATATAGTTTCTATTTGATGATAGATCTCAAAGTATTGTGCTTTTATCTTTAAATTTAGTATTTAGTTTTGATTTGATCTTGAAAACTTAGTTTAGTTTACATTTTGTTTCAAGATTTCATTGATTGAAACTGTGTTAATTTTCACTATTTTTTCATCATTTCTTTTCCCTAATTATGTCCACTTTTATTGGTCATTGGACATAAAATAACTTTAAAGCCAGCATTAATAATCAAACTCAAATGAGAGGTTAATGAGTTGGTAATAAGAGGAATAGTTTACTTATTTTATAAATTTTAAAACGTATTCTCTTTTTCAATATTGGAGCAAAGTGAAATTATCTCATAAACGGTTTTTTGGATTTAATGAACTCTAATATGATATTAGATAATATAAAATTTTATCTTAAAATCAATTGGTGATGATAGTAGTAATTCATCTTTCATATAAATATTATAAAGTCTTCTCACTTTTTTAATGCTGGACAATATGTAATAGATCCTCAACGTGTGATCAAGATTATTTTTGTCTCAATTGCCTGGGACTGGATATCATAACACCAAAAATAGGCAAATTCGAATATGTAATTCATCACAGTCCTATAATTCAGATGAGAAATTTAAATCCAAATTTGTTTGAAGTTTCTATAATTAATTTCTACCAAAGAGGAAGATACACCAAAATTGGTAATCATGCACAATCAAAATTGTTGTTAATTATAACATTTTAGTACTTTTATGGAACAAATGATCACATAATAGATCGGTTATATGTATAACCAAATCGATTTTAAGTTTATGTAAAAAAAACGATTTTAAATTAAAAAAACTGATGGAGTATAATGATATATTCAATAACTATAAGTATAATGGTCAATCATAAAATGTCATAATATGCATTTTCCTGACGATTTTCATGACATAATCTACCATAATTTTCATAATAATTTTTTTTTCCTTTTTTTTAATTATAATGGCCGAGAAATATTATAAGCTACATTTTCATGACAATTTTAAAATGATGTAAAATGTTCAATCATAACATTTTTATAATATATCACGAAATACTTTATATGTACGAGATATTACGATAAAAATGAAATTGAAACATAATTGTCATACTAAACAAAAATTAAATAATATCATAAAGAACCGAAATTGTAATATTGTAAAATATCATAAATTATTTCATAAAAACTTATTATTTCATAATAGTGTATGGTTTTGAATTTGACCAAAGGCTTCATTTATTTTTTTATTTTTTGAAAAGACCAAAGGCTTCATTTATTAGTATTAATTTGTTCTCTTTTCTTTTTTAATATTATGAAATTATTTCGTTTTCTCTCTCATCACACTGCTTGGTCATACTTTTAAAAATGATACACTTAAATGGGACAGTTGTTAACGATAAGTTAGATATGTCCTATTGAATGTGATTATAACGTTTTGACTTTTAAATGCTGCATTTTTTTTTTTTTTTTTTGAGTTCTTCACATGCAACATTCAACAATTCTATATTTCCAAGCATATGCCATTTTGTTTTTAAAAAAAAATGTGCCCTCACCCTTTCAAACAAATAAGAATATTTAGTTAAAGATAATAATTAAACTATAAGATAAATTGGATCACAAAAGAAATAATTGATTCAAATGTCAAGTTACATCTGACAGCCAGGACCATCCAATAATATTCAATAGAAAGAGATAACATAAACATTTTGCTAGTCTATATTTAATTAAAAAAAAAAAAATTATTAATATGGTAATGTGCTGAATACAAATTGGCACCATATTCAATTCTCTGTCTGAGAAATTAAAAATAATAAATAAATAAATTCCTTGTCTGAGTGGATCATGTTAGTTTATTGCCCTCGGTATTTTTGTCTCTGCTATCCCGGAATAAATAAATTGAATTAAAGAATTAACATGGTTTTTTTTTTTTTTCATTCCTTTAATTGTAGTCTTATTTTGAAAAAGAACTCAAAATGTTAGAGTAATTCTCTCGTAAGATGTTAGAGTAATTGTACAAAACAAACGAGCTAAAAAAAATTACAAACAAACCATTTGACTTTGGACTTGAACTTGTGCACTTTTGGATTATAAGTCAATATAAGCAAGTTTAGCCGTAACATTTAACCATATATCTTAAGAAATGATTCTTTAATAAATATTTTACATAAACTAGTTCTAAAAGACATGTGTCACGTGCTAAAGAAGCTGCTTGTCTTCAGACATTCTCGACTTGTAATTTCATTTTGGTCTTGTTTTAATACCAAAGACCACATATACCAATTGATGTTTTGAGCCTAAATTACTTAAAAAAAAAAAAACTAGTCTCCATTAAATTTGATGTATATGTATTTAGAAATTTGTGTTTTGTTTGTCTTGGAATGTTTTTTCATTTATTGAATTGCTAGTAGAGTTGTCCATGATTTGAGAACTCACGTTTTGATTTGTTTTGGCAATTTTGTATGGTTTCTGAGTCCACCTAATTGGTGATCTCTATATCTTTATTTTGGTAGCTCTTTGGACTTTTTATATGATTAAATGAAAGTGAAGTTCAATCTCACAATTAAAAAAAAAAAAATTATTACTAATATTTAATCAGATTTAAATAAGTAATAATAATTTCAAATTAATGGTAAAAACTAATTTTAAAATTTATTGGAAAATCAAAGATTGAACTTTCACATATAAAAGTAACTCAAAGTAAAAAAGAACCAAAATAATATTTTCTCAATTATGAATAGTTGCAAATTAAGAATATAACAATTAAATCTTCAATACTAAAAATATTAATTTTAATCAAACTATAGAAATGAATTATACTTGTTTCAAAAGAAATGAATTGTACACTTAAACAAGGTTTGAATTCAAATTGTAAAAGGGTTCACCACCTCATTTTTAAAATAGGAAAAATTGCACAAAGTGCTCCTAAATTAAGATATTGATAACAATTAACCCTTTAGACTTTCAATTTAATCGATTACTATCTTTAAAGTTTGATAAGTAAAAGTTATGAAATTGGCTCTACCATTTGAAATTGGAAAGCTTTGAATGTATCATACATTCTTGAATCCTTAAAAAAAAAAAAAAAAAAAAAAAAGAGAGAGAGAGAGAGAAGATAATTGAAATCAGCGAAATAGTGAATCTTCTCGTCAATTTTCTGTGTTCGCCAACAAGCATCGCTGGATGTGAGAGGATTGCATTTTGTGGATTTTTGGCTAATTTTGGACAGGAGAAACAAAAAGGCAATTATTTATACACGTGGAAATCTTTTAAATCTAATTTAAGGAGTTAATGACGACATTTATCAAACTTTAAAACTAGTAATCAATCAAATTGAGAGTTTAAGAAATTAGTTTACCAAGACCATAATTTAGAGTTGATTTATTCCATTTTCTATTTAAAACATAAGTTAAGACTTCGTTGTTTCCAAAATGGTTATGAAAAGTCGTGGCATAATGAGTTGTAAAGAATCAATATTAAAATTATATTGCCAGTTAAGTTATAATTAACCAATTCAAAATTTAGCCATTTAAGTCTAATCTTATTCTTTATATTTTTATTTTAGTTGATGTATTTCATTAAAATTTCAAATTAACTTCTAAAGTAATTCTATATCAAAGTTTTTTTTTTTTTCTTTTGAAGTAGTTATTTGATATCAAAGTTAATCACATAATTATTATTATTTCCACACAATAAAAGACAATAGGCAAATATGCATTCAAATTTTAAACAATTACAAACGATGGAGATTTTTTAATGTATTTTAATCCAATTAGATAAACTAAATTTTAAAAATTCTCCAAAAAAAAAAAAAATGTTAAAATCATAGATACTAAATTTTAAAATTTTAAATTAAAATGAATAAATTCTAATTAAAAAAATTATAAACACTATATTGTTTTTTATTTTTCAAACCAAACCGAATATCCTTAATCCATAATGTTTTTTTTAATAATGTATTTTAATTGGGCGTGGTCTTGTGGTTCATGACTCGTGACATTATGCCGACATGTCCCATTTCCAATAAATATTCTCTCTATATATCGAGGAAGGACTTCTTGAAATGCTCAAGATTTTTTTTTTTTTTGTGTAAATTGAATTTAATATATACTAAAGGTGTTTGGAGAGAAGATTTGTGAGAGTTTATTCTGGAATTGGTTCAACCCTAAGTTTGAATTTCAATAACTTCAAAAGAGAGTTTTCTTTCGCCACTCATAGTCATTTTATTCAGTTTTGTCGACCATTTATATAACCTTTCTATTTAAATAACTTTGTTTTTCATTTTGAAAAGCTATTCAAACAAAGTTTTATTTTCACTCACTAAATATCACAAACCCCTCATTTTTACGATTGCTGAAAACCGTTCATAGAATTAACTAATCTAATTTCTATATTTCTCCCACGTTAAATTTTGAGTTTCAAAATGAGATGAAAGAACTTTATAGTGTTTGGATGTAGTATTTGAAGAGTCTTTATGTTGTTTTTTTTAGATCAAGAGTTCTTATGTTGTTGTCTTTGATATTTTAAACAAATAGAATTAGATTTGATAATTATTTGGTTTTTAATATATCAACAATTGACTAACATCAAATACATACCCTCAAATTTTAATCAATATTCATCAATAAGTCAAATCTTCAAAACCACCCTCACATATTTAAAAAATAAATAAATAATAATAATAACTCAATCCAACTCATCAATTCAAAATAGTCCACTACTCTTCATCTCATAAACTTAACCATATTACATGGATTCATTGCCTTATAGTGCATGCATACAACATAGTTATAACATTATCGAAAGGTTGATGACGCGATGGTTTCATTATTTGTTAATAATCCAGTTCAACACAGCAGTCATAATTTTGATCCTAAAAATCAGTATTAACCTCTCATTTATTTGATAACTGTAGTACCCTCTATATAAGATTTGTGATTCCCTTCCCCTAATTCAACATTCATACACACATATACAACACATTTATTCAACATTCAACAATCTTTATATTAGAGCTCGAGGTAATGACAAGATCCAACTTACAGACCGATATGTACCCGAAAGAGATTATCAAGTAGTCCTCGCATATTGATGATAAGAATTGGATATTAGTTTGATAGTAAGAATCAGGATCGAATCCTCAACTCACTTTCATGTCATATATCAGTTGCTCGAGTTCAGTTCACTGTCAAAATTCAACAAAAACATCAACATACAAACAAAGTGTTGTCACAATCAGGATCAACTGCTTTTTTAGATAGAAGCTCTGTTTGCATAGAATATTATTCGTTTAAACGCCTTTACGTTACTTCGATCGATTTGACAGAAGTATCAATTCAATCATCCAAATAATGAAGAGATAAGAATAGAAGCATTTGAATTTAATGGACAAATTTTGGAGAGAAAAGGACTAAAGGATTAAAAAGTGTATTTTAGACTTGGATGTCAAAGGTAATGGGCAAAAAGGAAAAAACTTGAAGATTTACTCAATTATTCATAAGCTTACAGCCACTACAAAATGGCAGATAATGGCAGACATCATCCCACTTTACAAAAGTTAATACATTAAGAAGAAAGCATTAAAGAGAAAATTACTTACTAAAGCCTCAAAGTGAGATCAGGTGAGGATGCTTCTGTTGTTGATGGAGACATTGTTATCCCAAACTCTGAATTTGAAATTTGAACTGTGGTATTCATAGGACCTAAGCTGCCATCAACTTTCCTAAAGCTTCCCGGCCAAAACATTCTGGCATCATCATCGTATTCCTCGACGAATGTTGGGAACCCGAAAGTGGTCTGCTCAAACTTTGCTCCAATGCTCCTACCAGGATAAAGTCTCTGATCTGATGCTAGAACTGTTTGGTGTAGAGCACCATGAGCTTCAATGCCAAGGGATCTAAGGGTTGAGCCATGAAGTGGCAGAGATGCCAAGCTACCGTATCTGTCGAAGAACATTCCCATCCGGGTTACACGTTTAGCCATTGTCCTCTCTCTTTTGTGTGCATTTTGATGCCCACCAAGCGCCTGCGAGCTGAAGAACTTGCGACGACAGTAATTGCAAGAGAATACTCTCGGCATTGTTGCAGATGAGGGTTTGTTACTATTTGTTTCCCCATGAAACTCACCATCACCGTTAGACTTGATATCACTTGAGTTAAACTGAAGTGTCAAGTCAAGTGACAGAGGCGTCCTATCAGCAGCAGCGACTTTATTTGAGCTTGGAGTGCAGGAAGAAGTGGTAGTGGCAGTGTTGGAGTGATCAAGATTTGCTTCTTCTTGACTACTACTGGGCTCTAAATCTTTTGCAGTTTCAAGGTTGAAATCTAAAGCTTCCATATTTGATTGAATTGTGAAGAAAGTTGAGAACCAGAGGCTTCCAAAATAAAGAGTCCCTTGTTTTCCTTCTGTGTTGAGAATTTAAGAACAATCAAACAAGTTAATGTTGCTTCCAGCTATCAGGCTCTGGACTTGCATAGCATAATAATGGAAAAGAATGTACAAAGAAGGGCCAATGCCATTCAAAACTTCCATATTTGAACCAAGAAACTCTCACCGTCTATATACCTAAATCATAACAATTTTTTTTGTTAAATCGCCAGTAGATCCAAAAGTTTAAGGAGATTATATAGGATGTATTGTTTTATATTACCTCCTCAAAACTAAAGACAACTTCCAATGGACCAACCAACCAATGAATCATACAAGATGAAATTAAAATTTTAAGGTTAACATGAACTCAGTGAATTAAGAACATGGTAAGGGAGCATGGAATTCTTCTTAAATTTGATCATTTAATATATTCAACAATTCCTCTCTCATGTCAACTTGGATACTAAGGAAAATATACTGAAGAAGTTTGGAATTATGACATCATGCTCTAATACTAGATTAAATCCCCACAAAACCTAAAAGTTAAAGCTAATGAGCCAAAATATATAACACAGACAAGATTAACAGCCCGTCTTTTGGTATGGAACCATGAAAAGCGACAAGTACTAACACTTCAGAAGTTTTTTTGTACAATAATACCTTTGATTTGAAGCCAAACTTGAGAAAGGTTACTTATCCAAAAAGTACTTTCTAATAACTTGAGATTATGAAGCCAAACTTGGAGTTAACACATACATTTCTCTAACCCAAACTACAAATTTACAAATCTTACAACCTAAATAAACCTAGAATCATGAAAACTTCTTTTATATACTCCAAACCAACTTCTTCCAACCATAAACTCACATAACACAAACATAAACAACCCATTTCTCCATGAGTTCAAACACAAATTATCAACCATCTTTCAACCCCAAATTTCACAAAACAAGAGATACTAAAAGCTTAAGCAAGCACAAAACAAGACAACACCAACCATGAAGGAAGCAGATTCATTAAGTGAAAAGGAGCAGAACACACAATCATTAACCACAGCAGTCCAAATAATGCAGGGAAAAAAGAAACCCAGAAACATTTCCAAGAAAAGAGCAAAAAAAGTAACTAATCATAACCCAGAAAGCAGAAATTTCCAAAAAAAAAAAAAAAAAAGCCCAAAAGAAAGCAGAGTAGAACTAAGGAAGAACCCACATAGAAATCAGGGAAAAGCACAACAAAAACAAGGGGTTCACATCTAGAAGTGACATACGTGAGTTTAATTGAAGAATCTGGAGAGCCCTTTAAGCATTAATCTATAAGTTGAAGGCTATGGCAGCTGGGAGGTGGGTTTGGTTCCATAGGCTTTACTGGTTATGGAGTGGGTAAGATTCGACACAAGAAATAAATGGAGAGAGAGAAATTGAGAAAGTGTTGTGGAGGAATGGAAGATATGGTGTGTGTGTGTGCGTGTGTGTGTAAAAGTTACAGAATCAGAATGGAAAACCCATTATTTTGGTTCAATTTTTGGACTCTTTCATTATTCAATACTCTAAATTGAGAGAAAAAAGTGCGAAGTTTTTTTTTTTTTTTGATATTCAAATAGTTAAATGCCGCGATGCGACAAGATCAAGGCCGATCTCTTTTTTGCTTCAAAACGCTCTCTTTACACACTAATTATGAAAGAGAGAAAAAACTAGGTTATACACCATAGTCCTATTATACTTTTTTTTAGGCAATAAGATTAATAACTCAAACTATACTGTTTTTTTTATAAAAAGAAACTCAAACTAGAAATGTGTGATCATAATAAATAGGTTAGAAGCCCCAAGAGGTTAACCTTAAAAATAATAATAATAAAGATGAAGAAGAGTAAGAAATACACTTGGTAAGACAAGTTTCTACCACAAAAAAATAATGTTCTATTTCTTGACAACCATGAAAGTGGCTAAACAATGTGACACCGGCCTCTAAATTGGAAACAAATTCTACCCAATTATGCCTTCAATGATGTTATTAAATTCAATAAGGTCTTGGGAATAATATATATATTTTTTAAATCATTAGTATTTTTTTCTAGTATCTAAAGTATAGACTCTCCCAATAGAAAGATCTATGAGCCCAAAGTGACACTTTGATAGATTTCTTTCTCTTTGATCACCATAGAGTCCTAGCCTAGATGATCAGGTAAAAATAAGACTATCAATTCTACTCCTTTCTTACTAAAATTAATCTTTTGCCTTGTATCGAAGTGACATCGATTAAAAAATAAACATTTTCGCCCACCGTGGGGCTCAAACCCACGACCACAAGGTTAAGAGCCTTGCGCTCTACCAACTGAGCTAGACGGGCTTGATTGAAAGGTGAGTGATTTGTTTTAAATTAACCGCAATACTTTTTTCAAGAATAAAGTATAATTTAGTTCCATAATTCGAAGCAAGTTAGAATTTAGTTCTAATCATTTTAAAAGGTAGGTTTTGATCCTTATAATTTAAAGTAGTAGATTTTAATCCCTATAATGTGAAAAGTAAAAAAAATAGAATATAATTGCTATAGTTTGATAAAATTTTAATAGTCGTACAAGTCATTTAAAAAAAAATGTACCAGTCATTTGTAATGGTTGGCAAGTTAATTAAGTTGAGTTAAATATGTGTAGATAACTATACAAGATATGATTGTTTTGTTCAATAGGCTAGAAGAGACGTTGAATTCACATGAAATGACAAAAATACATCCAATTCTTTCAAACTATACTAGAGTTTATTTGGATAGAGGGTTTTGGAAATGATGGTAGTAATTATGAGTGGTTATGAGAGGTTTAGAAAAGATAAAACACTGTCTAAATCGAGTAGTTATGACTGAGTAGCTGTGGCTGTATACATTTAAAAATGGACGAATCAAAATTTCCATAAAATGTAACATGAAAGTTTCTACAGTAAAGGCAAAAATAAAATATTATACAATTTCAAAGACTAAAATTAAAAATAAAAAAGTAGCGAAGGTGGATCAAAATATAATTCCAATCAAGACTTGTTCACAATTTCTTTAAAGGGAACATTAGCAAGGAAACAAGGTGGAGAATACAACCTCCAACATTTGATGGATACACAAAATTACATATTTAACATATTCTGAACAGTACTAGGTTGTTGCATAATCTAGACTTGCTCTAATTTAACCTCTAACTTAGGCTCCATTTTGACCAAAAAGTTTCTAGCTTCATCATCTGCCACTTCACTGTTCAGAAAACAAATATGCACAAATAAACTCAACTTTTGCATAAGAAGAACAATGTAAAAAGAGTTTGATGACAGTTTAAACAAGAAAAATAAAACATTAAACCTGTCGATGGCTTCTTCCTTGGAGATCAAAGTAAGTCGTTCGGATGTAAGGAATTCACAGAAGCTATGGAGGTTCTTTTCCAGGCAAAAGTTACAGAGATGGCGAAGGAAATCGTTGAATTGCTTCGGTTCCTGCACGCAAACATAAGTTGTATTTTCGAGCGTGAAAAAATGGGCAGATAGAGAGGTGATCAACATACTTGTTCAATAATACAACCCTTGCGAAGTGCGACCAGATACTCAACAGCTTTTGGATAGTTATCACCGTCCCACGAGTTCTCGACGAGGTCGAATATTTTGTTTTTCATGCCACTGATTGCTTTATTGATCCACTCTGGACTATCTCTTCTAGACATCATAGCTTCAAAATCTTGGAGAGGTGTTGAATCTCCAATTCTTTCTACCTTAACTATAGACATAATAGCAGCAGAGTCCATAATTTGAGCAGATATCTCTTGATTATCCTCTTTGTCGCTTGAACCAGATGGTTCTCCGCGTAGATATTGCCTTTTCGATTGCTTTAGCTGCATTTTATATCATATTCAAAAGGCTTGCAGGATAATACAAATGTTTCCGGTTAACGAATACACATTCATTGATGAACTACCTTTGGGTTCTCCTTGAGTTCAAATCTTCTGTGAAATATGTCGATAACAGATTTCTTTTGAGAAAACAATTCGGGATCTGGCTCGGTAATCTTCTGGAGAGTTTCATCAAGTGGAGGTACCGCAGCATCGGGATCCTTTGATTTCAACTCGAGATGACGATAAAAGCGCTGCCAACACAAGACAGTCTATTAGATACAACAAACACGAAATGCATGGTGCAGAGTAACACTATAAGATTCAACATCAAATGAATTTCACAGCACTTTTCACGACGGTCACACCATGGTTGTGTTTTGATCACAGTTTACTCAGTGGTCTGTTGTTTGGGTTTTTCTTAAAATAAAGAAAGAAAAGAAAGGATATAAGAAACATGGACACTTAAGTTTGGCTAATGTGTTCGTGTATGACACTTGTCAGCACAATAAACATTAGTTGTACAAAGTACACATCGGTTTAACATTTGTTACACTATCGAACAATTGTCAAGCATACTAGTAGATGATTTCAAAAAAAAAAAAAAAAAAAAAAAAAAGTCAAGCATACTAGTAGATACATAATAATATAAAAGAATATGATGATAAATTTTGAGAGTGAAATACATCAAACTCATTTTTTTGTTTAAGTGTCCTTGTGCTCATCTTAGGGTTGAGAGGTAATTAATGATGGATCAGGTAATTAATATCTACGTATTTCTCGTCAACTAAATGTAGTAGGGTCAGATGAATGTTCGGTGAGATTAGTCAAAGTGTGTGCGAACCCAAATACTCGCTTGGTTAGAAAAAAAACTTGATGTAATTTAACAATGAAATACATTGAGCCCCAGAAATGTGATCTAATAGTACATTACGAACTGAAAAATACAACCGTTAAGGGCTTAGTTTAATATGCAAATTGGTGGACAAAGTATTCCTAGTAGCCTCTCATGCCTTCATATAACAGCATCAGATACCGTTCGAAAGTTCGTTAACAACTGAATACACACAATTCAAGAGCAAAGCAAGCTACAAATCTTATTAAAAGAAGGCTCATGATTTGAAGGGGGAAATGGTAATTAGAGTGTCTAAATGATTGAAAAACAAAGAACATAAAGGTATACCTCCAGAACAGGATTTGGTGTGAAATCCGGTTGCAGAATTTCCTCTTGTCCAGATGGAGCGAGATCAAGCATCTTAACAAAGTCATCCACAGCCTCTTGCTGTTCTTCATTTGGCTGCATCATTGCTGGAAAATTGCTGAAAGAAGGAAATTGGAATTCTCGAACATCCTCCGCATAGGGAAGTACATTGAAGTATAATGAATCCGCCTTCCGAAAACAATCATCAATGAAGCAAATTAATGTGGAAAGTAAAACATATAGCAATCAAAGACAAATCAAGATGGTAAGTAGAAAATGAATTTAGACATACAATACCATCCTTCTCTGATATATTGGGTGACAAGAAACCAATGACGACATTCCCCTGTCCTTGTCTCCAAACACATCGCACAATCGCCACTTTATCCATGTCCTTCATTGCTCTTGCTAGAGCAGAAACTGCAACAATAGATCGTTTACTGCCAGGTTCAGCAATAAAGACATTGACATCTTTCATGTAGTAGTGCCTAAAAAGGTAAGCAAATCGAGCGAGTTCACAACACAAGTTTTGAGAATAAAACTTCTCTTTTACAAGAAAGGGTAAATATTTCATAACAGCTTGAATCTACCGCATTATATTAGATGCATTTGTAAATCCGAGTAGCTTCACGCTCTTTTCTGGTTTGAACTTCACTGCATCCCATTCAGCAGTTGCTATTGGAATCACTTGAGGCCCATACCGATAGCCTTTAATCCTATGTTCCGGAGGCACGACCTTACTAGGATCTTCTGCAGTTTTGTACTCATAATCTACCTTGACTTCATGTGTGGCAAATTTATCAGTTGCAGGTGCTTTGTCAGAATATCTTTTTAGAGTTGGAAACTTTTCTTCTGATGTTTTCTTGTAAACCCATACCTGATTAAATTAGAGCATGAACTTTAATAAATAACGACTATCAATCATGTGTAAAAGAGATAGAAGCTGCCTTTCATTTTCTATCAAAACTTTCATTACTCGATATGATAGATATTTTTCTTTTCTTTTTTTGAATTTGATATGATAGACATTTTTCAATAAGAATGCCACTGAAATGTGAGGCATAACTCATATACGAGACCAAATACTTCAAGTCTTCACCTTAATCTTCAAAATGGAGCTTATCTCAAGATAGCCTCTAAAAATTGTCACAGGCGCTATGCTCCGAGTCTGGATTGCACCTAATAACGAAGTTGGACTCTCCACGTACACCATTTTTGCATTTGTTTTCTGTGAAAAAATGTTCAAAAGAACGCCATTCTCATCCATCATTTTCTCAACTGCATTCTGACCAACCAGTCTCACAACAACACTTTCCATTCTCATGCCATGTCTTGTCATCTGTTGAGCAATCGTCATAACTTGATCCTCTTTAGTCCCTTCATAAGGTTCTTTTATAGGGAATAGAGCATCTGTAATGAGACATAAGCGTTTCTTTCCCTTTTCTGTCTCTCCAAATTTTTTTATCAGCATATCCATTCCTACAATTATCGCATCAAGAACTACCAACGATGTCAAGGAACCAAACGCATGAAAAATAAGACAGTTAATTTCAGAAATTTCCAATGATCTATCCACAAAGAACGTTATTTAGGACTTGGTAATTGTTCAGCCAAAATAAATTTCAAGCAGCACGTAGACTAATGGAAAATGATGCAGCTATGAAAAGCAAAACTTAATCCTCAATTGAAAGGACAAAAACCTCTTAAAATGTTGGATACAATCACCGGAAACAGTCCCTCGAGGGAGCTGTTTTACAACATCAACAAGATCCCCATCAACAACTTTCATATTCTGTAGAACCACCACATGCTGATATCCACCAACTTCTTCTGTTAGCTCGTTTTTAGTTTCTGAAAATTTCATTGCATAGGTAAGTTCCGTACGGCAAGGTTCCATAGATACAGAAACTTCCAAACACGACTGCTAATGAATATTAAGAGAATACTAAAACTATTGAAACATGGTAAATGAAGATGAATAAGCACCATAAAAATTGTAATCAAATATGTATATAATATATATACATACATAAATATATATATATATACATACACACATAAAGGAACAGAAAGGAGAGAGAGACCTTTGGTTCCAAATAAAACGATTCCCACTTCATCATATTTGTTGTAAATCAGCTGCATCACGAGAGGTAAAATAAAAATAATTTCTAAATTCATAAAAAATTATATGGTAGATAATAAACTCAATAATCTTAAATATAAGGCAAAACTATAAGTGAACCTGCTTAATAAACATTTCTTTTTGTGTTTTAGTTTATTGAAAACTATGTTTATCAATACTACATCCATCCATCCATTAGTTTCTTTGTTTAGTTATCTACATGTGAAAACTGTTTTTTTAGGGAGATAATTTGTTAAAACTGTTTTTAGAATCAAAACTAAATTTTGAGTGAAAAACTTGTTTTTGTTTTTGGAATTTGATATAGGAGTCACGTTTTTCTTTTCTTAAAGAAATGTGAAATCTACAGTAAAGATAGCTGGGAAACTAGCATAATTTTCACAAACAGAAAACAAAAAAAAAATAGTTAACAAGCAAAGCCTTAGTAACTAATAAACTTTCAGAAAAAACTGTCAATGGTAATACCTTCTTCTCTACTAGCATTGAGCACACTTTTTCGACCTCAGGAAGAATAAAGTGCATTGATGGACCAACATCCAGCACCAGCACCAAGATTTCCTATTCCATATGACATAAATTCTTGAATGTAAGAAATATGCATATAGAATTGAAGTATGAGTGTAGTACATGGTCCATTCACTAAAATAGCGGAGCTAGGGTAACTTTAAAACCATTCCTCAAGTATTTTTATTAAAAAAAAAAACCCATTCCTATAGCTCGTAGCAACCGCGAAGGTTCCCTAGTGATAAAGGGTTTGAAATGTTAGGAGATATTCTCTTAGACATTAGTTCAAATCTCACATTGAAAACTCTGTTTTACTGCCCGAGCCAGCTTTTGCATACCTTGACTATTAAAACAACCACTTGACCTTACAACATTTGAATGTCAAGAAAACCCGTAAGAAATTAATTTCAAGGTAGGTAGCCACCATGGATTGAACCCTTCGGCTCTCCCGGACACTAGGTCACCCCATGATGGTTCTCTCACATTGAAACTTAAGACCTTGTCCCTTGGAGGGACAAAGCACAGAGTACCAATGAGGTGTGGGCCATGAGCTTAATACACAGAGTGGAGCAATATCCCCATTATGAATTAAAAACTAAGCTAGGAGACATGTCTTAATTCAAGCTAGAGGAGGACAAATCACATTCGATTTCTCGAGACAGCATCCTCAATCGTGACCAACGCCTAACCTAAACCCTAGCAATGAATCCAACTACAATGGCTCGATTACGGAGAAATAAAAACTCAATTTGTTCAAGAAGAAAAACTAGGCATTCTGAACGATTGAAATACAAACTAGTTGCGCTTGGTCGCACATGAAGAAAAAGTAATTGAAACAAAACATCAAAGAAAAAGTAGGAGAAAGAAAAGAGTTTACTCTGTTGCGAGCCATTGGAGAGAAGCTTGGTGAAGAAGCTTGAAATGGAGCGCAGGCGTAGACTAATTTAATTTTAAATCATTTTATCGGCCTCTTCCCTTCCTCTACTTCCGTAACTTTTCGCTCCAATTCTAAGAGCATTTATAAAGAATATCGTCAAAATTTGGTATAAAAAAAAAAGATGAATTTTTCTAATTGTCTATTATAATTTTTTATTATAAATATTTTATTCATAATAAGATTTTGGTTGTTTTTGCATATTCAATTTCTATTTATTGTATTAATTGAAGTCTATCGATAGTGAATTGTCTATTGATTGAAGGTTATTTATTGTACTGATTTAAGTCATATGAACTTTTTCATCTTTTTATTAAATTTACCTCAACTTTGTATTATAGACGAATTTCTTCTAAAAAGTTGATATTTATATAATTTTTTAAGTTTTTTTTTATTATTCATGAAAATAAAAATAAAAAAAACCTTAAATATTTTTATTGGAAAAAATATATGCACGGACGGTATGGCATGTGATGGTGAGTAGATGTTACTAAGTCTCGTCAAAAAACCACATTCAAACGAATTAGTGTAATTGTTCAAAATAATTCATAATTTCTAACCATTTATTTATAACTACTCTAAATAACTCATTTTTTTCAATACTTAACAACTCATTTCTAGTCATTCATTTTTAACTACTTAAAATAATTTCTCATGTCAAATCTATATACAAACAAATTATTGTCTATTCATCTACAAAAATACCACATACGAAGCAATTCCTCCATAATAATCATGAGTTATTACAAAAATTTTAATTCAAAATAACACTTTATCCAAAATTACATCCAAACACCTTTAGATGCCTTTTGTAGGTTTTAACATTTAGTATAATATATTTTTGGTAAAAATATAAATTTTAAGGAAAATATTAAGAGCATTTTTGTAAACGTATCTTAAAATATTTCATTTATTACAAATATTCTTTGGTTTTAAAAAAAAAAAAAAGTTTGTAAATTAGGTGGGAGAAGCCAATAATGTACTCTTTATTCAAGATTCACAATTAGGCTGAGCCCAATGCCATAACTGCATCTGTTTGGTGCTTATTTGGGCCCAGATGGGCTGCAAGAAAATAGATAATATTGTAACTGGGCTTAGATAGACTGTATTTCTTTTTCTTTCTTTTTTTCCAACTCATTGAATATGAAGTATCAAAATTCAAGTTTGAGGATGGCACCAATGTTACTTGTGTGGCACAAATAATGCTAAAAATACATAATATCTTTGTATTTTGTATGTTGAAATCATGTTTTTTTAGAACAATACTATTTCACCAAACCAATAAAAGTTACAGGTCAACCGAATTAAGTTGTTATATTTTATAATTAAGAGGTGATGAGTTCGAATAGTTTAAATTGTGGTAGAAATTAAAAAGCAAAACAACATTCAATATTAATTGGACCAAAAAGAAATTGAAAATTAATATTTTATTCAACCACTTATTTTTAAATTGACTATGTAAACAATACTTTCACCTATAATTTTTTTTTTTTGTTATCACATGTTTCCAAAACCAACCTAAAAAATTTAATCTTCATTAGGTTGATATGATATATAAGTATTAAATCTTCACATCCATCATCCCAAATATTATTAAATTATGAAATAAAAAAGTCAAATCAAAATATTAGCCCCAGAAGCATTTCCTTTTTTGTAATTTAATGAAAAGTTAAAGGATACGATTTTGACTTTGTATGTTAATTAATGATGTTTAATCCTTAATTAAAGGAATCCGACCATTAAAAAACAGTAATAATGACTTTTTAAAAGCATATATCTGGCGTTAATGATTTCACAAAGGTTAATTAATTAAAGACATTTACTATTAAAATCAAGTTTCCTTCAAAATAAAAATAAAAACTATTAAAATCAAGTTAGGTTCTATTTGTCCAATAATATCGATTTAGATGCGTATAGTTAATGTTGTGACGTTAGGTTATTCGGTTAAAGTGGAAAAATTCTTAGATTTTATTTTATAAGCTATGGTAAAAAAATGTATCAGTATTCATATTAAAATTGTACGAATTGATAAACCTTTATTAGAAAAAGGATAATAAAAAAATTAAATCCTTATATAGTTTTAATCTTGTCATGTTTATAGATTCTAAAGTTGACATAAAATATCGTTCACAATTAGAGATCATAAATTTAAATATATACATCATTTTATTAAATTAAAAACTTGTTATCATATATTTACGTTTTTATTGCTATTATCAAACGTTGATCATTCTATCTTCCATAATTTTTTTTTTTCCTTTTTAGAAAATTGAGGACTGTGAAAAAGAAAAACCAAAAAAATTTTTAATTGAAAGTTGAGAATTGGATGGGGAAGTTGAAATGCTTCCCAATAATGAGAGAAATATCTTGAATTCCTTTTGTGCAATATGATCTATAAAGTAGTTGGACTTTTTAATCATATCTTAGTTCTCCACTATGTGTATAGAAAATATTATATACCTATGGTTTTGGCCATCAATGTGAAAGAGAACAAAATGCCAACAATGCTTCCCCAGTTGAGAGAAGTAGCATGTATTGTTTACTTGAGCTAATGAAGTCTAGTATGAGCTTCTTTTAATTCTAGTTACTTTGTAAAAAAAAAAAATGCAAAAATCGAACTACTTGTAAAAAAAATATTGAAGCCAACTCATTAAATCGTTGAGTTTGAAGAAAAAAATCAAGTCAAATTGGACTTCATATTTTATTAATATATATATATTCTTTAATTTAACAATATTCGATGGTGAAAATTTAAAATTATAACTATTTTTTAGTTCAACGTTAAAGAAATGAGAGATTGAAATTATAACTTGTTTATTACTTGATCATTTATCAGTATAGTTATGCTTGGTTTAAAATCAACATGTTATTATTATTCACATTGACCAAATTGATGGTTCATTCAATCTAATTCCTTTTTTTTTTTTAATTTTATTTTGCACTATTGAAAATTGAGAAAATAAATGAGGCAAAGGAAGAAACTTTATTTTTTAAAAAATGAGAATGAATGATGATTTGATGAATAAAATTAAGTTGGACTTTAAATTTTGCAATTAAAAAAACCTTTTATCTCAATGCCACACTTTCCCTTTTGACCAACAAAAAAAGGGCACGTTATTATTTTATCAACATTGACACCTAATGAACTCAATTATAGTTCAATAAGCTTGAGGGGTGACCCAAGTAGAGAGATTGAAGGGAAATGGAGAAATTGAATCCCATATGATAAGATTCTTTTTAAAGTGAAAACCATTGGATTTGGAAGGGATGATCATTTTTTAGGAGAAAAAAACAACATGTGGGGTTGCATTAATGGGTTTGACTCTCTTTTAAGATTGAAATTTTGATTTGAAAAAATATGCCATAGATAACCTCAAGATTTGATTTGAGATTCTGTTGGAAATTTTCAAATATTTTGGGGAATTCTTAACTTTTGTGTGTGAACACACATAACAACTAGAGTTTGCTAGAAAGAGTCCATATCTAAACAAACAAATTATATATGTTGTTGTTTGTGAATGTATAACCTAATATTTGAAATGAAAAATTAACTAAATCATATGGTTTATTTGAAACTAAATAACTAAAGATTTTTGTCTAAAAAAAAACTAAAAATTTAATTTAACCAAAATATATGTGACCAACATTCAGAAGTTCTTATCTAAAATATGCAGCAAGAATTTATGCCAATATAACAATAATTCTATTGATAAGTATATACTTTCAACCAAAAGGTTAAAAGTAATTTGAATATGCTAACACCATATTGAACTAAAAGAAAATACATAATTTGACAGTAAAATTTCTTTTAACATAAATATTAAGTTATAGCGAAGTAGGTATTTTGTTTAATGTTACAAACAATTAAAAGAGGTGTGTTTGACTTTTATTTTTTAGTTTGGCAATAATTTAGAGTAAGAAATTTGAACTTATCACTCCTTAGTTTATAGACACATACGGTTGAGTTATATTGTTCTTTTGACATTTGATTTTTCCTTTAAACAATAACTTTAACCAATTATGTTACAAGTTTTTCTGATCTAATAGATATTTTGAGGCACTTTCAAATATATATATATCCTCCAAGCATATTAGGAAGAAATGTGCGACCTAAAACAAAGTCATATAGAAATATATTAGCTAGGGATGCTTTGAGTTAATTAAATGTAAGTGACGTGTGACATTTGAATTGCTCCTGATGTGGCTCCTTTGGTGCCACATATCTCAGTTTTTTTTTTTTTTTTAATATTTCCTTCTTCCTGACATCACCTCAGGGGTGCAGTCTAGGCTGCACCCAAATTGGTCTCTTTTAATTGCAAGACGATAGACAAAAAAGAGAAAAATGCTATTTCTATCATTTGTACTTTTTATTCTATATTCTTGCAAACACACTCAAATTTTGACCTTTCATATTTATCTTTCTTTTCCATTCATTTAAATAGATGGAAGTGATCTAATGGTCAAGGAGACTTTAAAAAATTAAGTTATGAGTTTAATTCATGGTGATCACTTATTTAAAAATTGATTTTCTACGAATTTTATTGATATCTAAAGGTCGTAGAGTCAAACGGTATGTTCAGTAATAATAGTCAAAATGTGTACAAACTTACTCGATCAACCACAGATTAAAAGAAAAAAAAAAAACAACTACACTAAATTCATAGAACACCTACTATATGTTTGAAAATCTATTTGGTAACTAATAAACAACTTCAAAGATATGCAACAACATTAAATACTATGAAGAAAAAAAAAAAAAAAAAAACTATGCTAGTTGTGGCTTTCTAATTTATAATATAAATTAAAAAAATAAAAAATAAAAATCAAGTATTCGAACACAAAAATTAAAACTCCATTTCATAATTATTTAAATTTTTGAAAATTAAATTTACTTTCCTTCCAATTCATTATTATTTTATTTTTTTATATTCATGATTATTTGGATTAGTTTGCGCGCACTTTGATTATTGTCACGAGAGATGCCACTTTACCCTACAACATTTAAATGTAAAAAAAAAATCTACCGTAAATTAATTTCTAGATAAGTGACTACCATGGATTGAACACATCTCCAATTCTTTACCATTAATTTCATTCCTAGATAAATATTTGAAAATTTGGCTTAAGTTCTAAAACTAAAAAATAAGTTTTTGAAAAATATTTGAAAATGGAACATTAATTTAGTAGTTTTAAATAAGTTTAGTTTTTCTTATTAATATTAAATCCAAATATAATTTTGTATTAAGTCAATATAAAATCCGAAGATATGAAAACGTCAATAAAATTGTTCACATTTTCGACCATTGGCGAATTCAAGAGGGGCATGACTCCTCCCCCAAAATTCTTGGATTAATTACTTCATGCAAAATCTTTAATAATATTTTTGGCGTCCATGTATGATGGTGGTCACCAAATCTTTACTTTCGTAAAAAAAAAAAAAGGTATATAAATTATGTAAATCATAGCTCATGTTTTATGCATAATAATGCTACATCTCAAAATATTGAAATTTGTTTGAATAAAAGTATTCTTCTAAATTAACTAAAATTTAACTGAATAGGTTAGTAACGTAATAATTTTATTGTTTGATGGTAAACCAGTTCACCATTAACCTTAAAAAAAATTAAGTAAAATTTAGAAATTTAAAGTTGGTTCTTAAAATAAAATTTTGGAACCAGCTTCCGACCATGTCCTATAAATATTGGGAGAGGAAAGAGAATATTGTGTTGTTGAACAATATTTTGATTTGGGATGTTTGGGGTTTGACGTTTAATGAAAAAGTAGAAGAAATTGAGTGTCGGCCACGTGGGTCTCTTCTCATCTTCTAATATTATGTTCCAAAATCAAATCAAAGGGTCCTTTGTTTTTCTCCTTCCTTTCATGATCTTATTTCAAGATGTTATTAGTGTCATTTATAAGGTATTGTTACCGAATAGAGTGAAGTGATTTCATTGTTTGATTGTAAACTAGTTTAACACCAACGTCGCAGATTTGAACTTGAGAATCGGTATTTGTCCCCCTCCTTCGATGTGTATTCAAAAAAAAAAAAAAAAATTATAAGGTATTATTGATCAAAAAAATACATTATACAGTATTTTTTGGAAAAGCTTATTAATGGCATGAAGTGTAGTGCTTTTTTTTTTTTTTTAATGTAAAAAGAAAATGAACATTCAAAAGACTCATTGTTTTATGACTATTTACATTTTCAAATTTGGAAAATGGACATTCGCGACATGCAAGGCAAATTAAAACTTTTGGGGTTGTTTGGATCAACATCGGTTTTCTAAGGTAGTCTGTGACATAGACATTATGTCAATTTTTTTTTTAAATTTTTTTTTTATTTGAAAATGTAATTAGTCATAGAATAATGGGGTTTCTGGAACCAATTTTCTTTCTACATATTATGAGAAATAGGTACTATACCCCATATGATTAATAAGGCGTTTTCGAGTGTATTTTATAGTGAACTTTTTCTTTACATATAAATAAATAATTGGATTTTTCTATATTTAACTGAGATTCAAATAAGTAAATATATATTTATAAATATATAATTATAAGTCGGTAGGAGGAAGGAAGGTGGGAGAGAATTTTTTTTTATTTTAATTTATAGAACGAGAAGAATTTGCTTCATCATGGTTATAGTTAAGAAACCAGGCTCAACCACACAAATTACACAAGAAAAGACCCATCTTTCTCTATCTAATTCATGTTATTTTGTATGAGTTTTATGTGTTTATTTTGTAGGAAAACAAGTATAATACATGATTTGAAGCAAGTGAAAGTGTTTATTAGAACAGGTAGAAATTGAGGTTTCAAAAAAAGAAAAAAAAGAACATGGAGAAATGTTTGGAAGATTTCTTAGTTTTATCGACTCAATAGTGAGTAATACGAACATGAGACATAAAAAATGGACAAAATTGTATTTGTAAGATAGTCAATTGTATCTAATAGTGACTCTTGTTTCACTCTAATGCTTTAGAAAATTCTAAAAATATATTTGAAATTCAATTGAATTTCAATAATATGTTCATTCTCAATTGAGCCGAAAAACATAAACATAAAACTACTTTAATTGAATGTGGGAATGTAAATTAGATGGTGAATGATATGAACTCTCAAACTTCTTATAGCATGCACAAACCTAGGAATAAAAAAATGTTATAGTTTTTCAAAAAAATTAGGTGATCAGATTAACATTCACGATAAGAACTGACACCGATCATGATCGAGTTACCTCCACTAACATATAATTTGAGAGTTGATATTAATATAGAATGAAAGTCATTACCACTCATAGATTTTTTGAAGTTAAATGTGGATGTGTCCAAACATAATGATCTAGTCTGAAATAAAATATGATTGGTGCTTAGAGATGATAAGGATGAACGTAAAATAAAATATGTTTTTTAAAATAAAAAAAGGAAGAAAGAAAAAATCTACCAAAAATTTGAGGATAATTTTGTATCACTTAAACTAAATTATAAGAGCATCATGGTAAATATATAGTTGATGTGGGTATGTATTTATATAAAATAAGAAAACACAAGAAAATATTGTTCCGGTGTATGTTTATCACTGAAAATGAATATTAATATATATCATGGTCCCATGCAATCTTCCACTAAGATATACCTTTTTATCAAATAAGACCAAGCTCTTTATCGACCATTTATAAGATGCTTTACAAGATTTGCCCCATAAAATCAACCATATCCAATTTAGCCTATTAGGGTGTGTTATGATTAAAAGCAATATCTAGCATAAATAAAGGCAAATATTTCATGAATAGCAACTCAAAAAATTTTATTACAAAAGGACATATATATTCTATTTTGCTTTTTAATTTTTTACCATTATTCACGCTTTTATCTACTAAGTTTGAATGTGTCATAAAAAATAAAAAAATTAAAAAAAAACTTTATAACTTTTAAAATTTAGATCTATAAATTTTCAAAATGCCTTTTTTTATTTTTTTAT
>JBBMKA010000030.1:3167528-3182045 GCA_037833695.1 Sechiopsis laciniata
AAAAATTAAAAAAAAACTTTATAACTTTTAAAATTTAGATCTATAAATTTTCAAAATGCCTTTTTTTATTTTTTTATTTTTTAGCTTCTAAAGTTTAAAAAATTATCTCCTTAATTTAAGTCACTTATTGAATACCATTGTTGAACTCATAATTATGTGTATAACAATAATGTATTCAGGTATACATGTACGGTAGCGCCACAAAAGTTATATTGAAAAAACATTTATTTAAATAGTTTTTACTAAAATTTTATTTTAAGAATAAAGATGTTTTAAAAACAAATTCCAAACAATCACATAATGTGTTGTAGAAATAATTGATGGATATATCAAATAGTTTGTTGAAAAAAAGAAGCAAATAATTATTTTATTTTTAAAATGTCCTAGAGTACTTTATTATTGGTTATTTGGAGGCAACTTACAAATATACAGAACCCTCGTTTAATATTTTATCACTTGAAAACATGTTGGATCAGTTAATTTGGATTTTCATGGCTTTTTAAAAAGTAATAAAAAAAATAATTAAAAACTGGTCTCAAAACAATTTTCAATTTCGCTAAATAAAATTTGTAATAAATATTTGCATAATTTGTTCCCCGGAGTTGTGAATTTATTATTATTCTTATGCATGATCTATTTCGTTAAAAAATAATTTCAAAATCATACAATAATTAGAATTTGCAGAATTAGATTCCTTCGTTAGAGTTGAAATAATTAGAATGGATCTAGTTTCATTTCATTTGATTAGATGGTAATTAGTTTTAAAGAGATTCTATTTAAAGTCCATTCGTTTTAAGATATTATTGTATGAAATAAACTAGATTAAGAATTTTATGTACTTGGTCAAGATCCTCTCTGATTTCTTTGACACAAAAAGAAAGATTTATTTTCCCTTAAAGAAAAATCAAATCAATTCTCATGTAAAAAAAAAAAAAAATCAATTCTTGTTTTTTGTTATTTATTTTTAAAGAAATCAATCCTTGGTTTTTATTTTGATGAAATCAATTCTTGACTTTGACATAACTTTAATTAACAAAAAATTTAAATTAAGAAAAAAAAAAAAGTCTCATTAGGTTCCATGGCCCTTCCTTGGTCTCGATAAAGAAGCTAAAGTCGATAAAGGCTTGGGATGAAGGAACATTCCATTAATAAAAAAATATGAGGTTGTTTATCTTCATTTTAAAGAGAGAGAGACATTCTCAATGGACTCTAAAAGAGCTTTGCAAAAGATTATCTCATAAGCGTGTGTGGGCACCATGGAGTGTGTTCGTAATTTCGTTGAGATTTCTTAAAAGATCTGGATATGAGTGGTTAGTGGGCTTACAGGTGAGCAATAGAGGTGAAGCTCGTGAGAAGTTGTTTAGGGATTAAAAGGTAGCTCGTCCAATTTTTATTGGTACTGATTGGTGTTTAGAAGGACAAGGAAGATGAAGACTCCATGGAAGCTTTGTAGAACATTTCTTGGTCTTGAGAGGGAGCTGGGGTCGAGAAGGGCTTTCATGGGCAAAAAGCCAGAGGTGGAGGACAATGGTATGAAACCAAGGAATTACAAAGGCCTGGGATGATGGAACACATTGTTCGATTGAGGGAAAAACATCTTCGGTGAAAAACAAGATAAGTAAAGGTGCATGGTTATGAAGAAGCTCTATCAAAAGAGAAAGATCAGACGAATAAGATGGAGGCGAAGGTGTCATTGGTGGTGCCTGGTCTAGCTTTTCGTTGCCACCGGCGATGGTAGTAAGGCTCGCCATAATGGTGGCAGGGAAATGGATGTGATCTATCATAGTAAGAAGGCAGTTAGTCTAACGAAGGGTATGATTGTTGTTGAACACTAGGCTGATGATGATGACAGATTAGACACATGCATGGCCTAGCAGACGTCCCCGTTTAGATAGTTTGAAGGTTCTTTTGGGCGAATCTTAAGCTAAACTCTTGGTTCACTCGAGTCGGTTCGAGTTTTGATCCAAATTACAGGTTCTTCTGAACTAGTTTGGTTTTAGACGAAACCATTGGTTTTCTTGAACCAAACAATTTAATTTTGTCGAGCCCACTATTGTTCTTGGTTGTTGTTCCATTTTTCTTTAATTTGTAGTCTTCTTTTGGTTACGTATTGCTTCTATTTAAGCTCATTTTTTAGTTTATTTGCAATTTTCTTTTCTTTTTATTATTATTATTATTTTGCTATTGGTTGTCTAAATTAATTTTTGCGGGTGTACTTGTGGGTTGAATTAGTGGATAAATGTTAATATCTTATTAAGGTAACAACTGTTTCATGGCTAGAGAAAAGAAATTCACTTTATCGAGATGGACGTCAGATTATTCTCCCCCACCCCTCGCGTTTATAAAACACAAAAAACACAATCCAATTAGGGGTCATGATAATGAATAGGTTTAACCTTGCCTTTAGCTCTTCATTTTGTGTTGTCACTCTTTAAATTGTGGGGATGGATGAATATGTGGTCTCTTTACTTCGAGAAAATTGTTTGCATTAATCATATTGTTTATTCAAATCGAGATTGTATATATAAAAAAAAAACTCATTCAACCTATGGATTGCAAAGAGAAATGTGAAGAATCGACGGTAATTCTTTTTATATAGCTATTTTAACAAACAGAAGGATCAATATATTAATTAATGGTATACAAGAAGTATATTAATTATAAAAAAGCTTGTCAATTTAAATCAACCGTAGCAAAGTTATAATCTTATAAAACTCACCAAAGTGGCAAACAAAGGTAAAAATAGTCCTGTTCAATAACTTTTTTTCTTTAAAAATGTATTCTTTTTTTTTGTTTGAGTTCGATAAAAAAAAGAAGGAAAATTCGCACTGACCAATCAATTCATAAAGTTGTTGATTATTCAATACAACTTTTACTATAAATTAAACTACCAATTTAATTTCTATGGTTCCCGTGATGTCAAATTTGTAAATATAAAAACTCAATTTTAATTTTCTTAAAAATCATAAGGTTATGCATATTTCAATTTTGCTTTCCTCTAATTTTATTAGAAGATTCCCAAAACACTTTAATTTATAGTTTTTTGCTCTTTAAAAAAGATATAGCTAAACCTTATAGTCAAGGATAATTTAGCGAAAATGAAACTTTAAAAAAAAAAAATCCATAGATTAAAATGATAATAAATAAGATTAGTTTAGAAAATTGGTGGCAAATGGGAGGGGTTAAAAAGTAAAGTGTAATAAGGGAATAAGATGGAGCATTGTGGCCATGTCATTATCACACAGATTTGATTTGCAATCCAGATTTTCGTCTTCCCCTTCCCACCAAATTCGATTCTCTATCCCACACTGAACAAATACCAAATAAAAACCAAAAACAAAAACCCAAAACCCATCAAACCCCATAATCATTTCACCTTAGAAAAAATCAGAGCACAAATTCAGAGTTTTCTGGCTTCTGGGTCCATTCAGGTTGAAGGGATTTAGAGCTTTTTTTTTTTGTTAATGGAGGTCTTCTTGAAGACCATACTTGTATTCAGTATAAAAAGCAAAGTTCACAGCAGATGAGAGAGAAACAGAGAAGAATAATATAATATGAAAAAGGAGACAAAGCCAGAGAGGAAAGTGGAGGGGAAGCGATTAGTAGGGGAGACAGAAAAGTGAGGACAGTATCAGAGGAAAATCCTTCATAATCTTCAGATTTTGATTTCAAATTTGTTGAATAGAGAAACCCCATGTGAAAATTCTACAGGAAAAAGCTACTCTCTGTTCTGGATCGACTTGTGGAGGACCTTCTTCTTGTTCCTGGGCATCTCTCTGCAACCGAATCATTCGTTTCATTGTTTAACATTTTCCCCTCTTTTTGTTGATACCCAGGTGAGCTAACACTGCAAAAAAGCATTGTTTCTTTCGATACACACGCCCACTTTCTCTTTTCCCCCCTTTTCCCCCTTTTTTTTTGTTCTTGCTCTGTTTTGTCTTTGTGATTCTTCTTCTTGTGTTCTTTGCCGCGCGTGTGGTGTTTTTTTTTTTTTTTTTTTTTTTTTTTTTATCATGGGTTTTGTTTTGATTGTTTAATGGAAGTGTGAAATAGGTTGCTGAACTTCACGCCTGGATGAGGAATAGAGGGACATGATTAGCTTTCTGCTCTGTGTTTGTTTATTGTTTCTGTTTTTTTCCTTTTTTGTTACGCAAGGACTTCATTGACCACAAGCTGGGAATTCTTTGGAATGTGGGCTTTTCTCTCTCTCCCTTAGTTGTTGTTTTTTATCTTTTACCATAAAAAAGAACAACCCCATTTCTTTTCAGAGTCTGGCTTGTCTCCGGGAATTGAAAGGCTCTCTTTATTGATACTAAGTCAGCTCATTGTCTTTTCCCCCTGCTCTAGATATGGGTTTTGGTGAGGTCTAAAAGGGGAATGGGGTTTTTGTTTGTTGCTTTTGATACTAAGTTCAACTGGTCAAATGATGTTGTGAAAATTTTCCTTTGGTTTAATTGCAGAAGGAACTGTCAGGGATTTTCAGGAAGAAAGTGAGGTGAAGAATGTTGCTAGGTCTTCAGGTTGGCCTAGTTTGTGTAGGGGAATGAAGAAGAACAAGAAGTGAAAGAGGAATACAAAGGAGAGGTTTCTGGGAGATGGGTACCAAAATGCAGCCAATTCACAACTCTTTGACTAAGTGGAATGAGCAAATGGGAACAACAAAGAAGGGTTACACATTTGTTCAAGCTAATAGGGCTTGGCTTCGAAAGTATCTTCTGTTTTGGATTTTGGGGATGGCTTTCATCAGCATGTTAATATACAATGGTATGGATGCTGATAACAAAGTGAGGAGGATTGAAGTGTTGGGGAGCATGTGTGAGCAGAGAGCAAGGATGTTGCAGGATCAATTCAGTGTTAGTGTCAACCATGTTCATGCTTTGGCTGTGCTTGTTTCCACCTTTCATTACTTCAAGAGCCCTTCTGCGATTGATCAGGTTTGTGATTCAAGCTTTGTACATTGGTTTGTTGTCCTGATAGTAATGGTTGTTTAACGAGCCTGAAACAAAACGATGCAGGAAACTTTTGCAGAATACACAGCCAGAACTGCTTTTGAACGACCACTACTCAGTGGTGTGGCTTATGCACAAAGAGTGGTTCATTCAGATAGGAATATATTCGAAAAGCAACATGGATGGATGATAAAAACAATGAAAAGAGAACCTTCGCCAATTCGAGATGAATATGCACCAGTTATATTTTCTCAAGAAACAGTCTCTTATATTGAATCACTGGATATGATGTCAGGAGAGGTAGAGAAAACGAACTTGCTATTCTAGCTTATATATGCTACATCATGTTGGATAAAGTAGCATGTCTGTCTGCATCGTGTTTCCTTTCTCATTTGGTGTGTTTCTTCTGGCTTATGTGATCCAGGAGGACCGTGAAAATATTTTGAGGGCTAGAGCAACAGGAAAGGCTGGCTTAACAAGCCCATTCAGGCTGCTGGGTTCTCATCATCTTGGAGTGGTTTTGACATTTCCCGTTTACAATTCCAAATTGCCATCTATTCCAACTGAAGAAGAGCGTATAGAATCAACATCAGGGTCAGTGTGGATATGAAGTAGTTTTATTAGGAATGTGAGTTCGTATGAGATTTGTTTGTTCATCATTTTTTTTTATATCCGTGACTGTCTGGGCCAGCTTTCGCGCACCTCGACTAATGTCATGGGGCATACCGCCTGACCCTACATCATTTGGATGCCAAGGAAACCATGTAGCGTTTGTTCATCATTAAGTATAGAACATATTATCGGTGGTTCTCAAGATTGCCTCTGTTGTTTTATTCTTGTGGGATGTCCTTCACAATGACCATGAAACTTTGAATTCTTTATTTTATTAGGTAAATTTTCAAGGGGTGTTTTTTTCTTCACATTTTCTGATTTTGATCTTGGCTGTTTTTCAATTAGCTCTACACTTGCGCTGGTTTTTTTGCTTGAAGTTATGTTCTACCTTCATTTTTAAATATTTTGAGCTTAAGCATCACATCGAGTGAGAGATGAAATTTTATATGCCAGATATGTTAAATTGTTTCTTATTTCAAAGCAGCTATGTTGGTGGAGCTTTTGATGTCGAGTCACTCGTGGAGAACTTGCTTGGGCAGCTTGCAGGGAATCAGGCCATTTTGGTAAATGTATACGATGTCACAAACTCTTCCAATCCCCTCGTGATGTATGGTCATCAATATCAAGATGGTGACATGTCTCTTTTGCATGAGAGTAGTCTTGATTTTGGAGATCCATTCAGAAAGCATCTGATGATTTGTAGGTAACGGATTCTGCCATATTAGTTACTTCTCTAATGTGGATTATATGTCTTGATGACTTATGTCGTTTCTCATGTGGATATGGAGCAGATACCAGCAGAAGGCTCCCACATCCTGGACTGCCCTGACTACTGCATTTTTATTCTTCGTGATCGGGTTGTTAGTTGGATATATTTTGTATGGTGCAGCAACTCACATTGTCAAGGTCGAAGATGATTTCCATAAGATGCAAGTACTGAAAGTTCGAGCTGAGGCTGCTGATGTTGCAAAATCCCAGGTACTATCAATCAGACTAGAAAATTAGAGACTTAAAAGGGGAAGGGGGAAACAGATAGAACTTGAGGGAAGAGAAAAGGGTAGTTGGCATGCAAGTTCTAAATGCATCAAACTCTTGATATTCAGGTTGGAGTATGTTGTAGCAAAAAATAGAATAGTAAGAGTGTCTAGTACACAGCACTAGCAGAGAGCACGATAGGAGGGTTAACAATAGAATAACCCAAACTAAATCTCTTCATCATACAAAAACATAAACATCGAAATGTCTTTATTATGAGCATGTCAATTCTTTTCTAGATCTCCACATTTAAGACCAAATGTCTTTAAGACCATGGATACAACTTAGGATGGCTACTTTCGTAAGAAGGTTAATTGGTAGGTCCTGTTCTGAATGTGTATCCTTATACATAGGGTTATAAGGTTTGGGTGAAGTGTGTGAGCATGTGCGCCGATGTGTTATGTGTGTGGGACCAATGTAGTGAGTTATGTTGTAAGAGTGGATAAATTTTAAATAAGAGCACTATAGACTTGGCCGTAAGTTTGGAGAGGGGCATCTTTTGGCTTTTGACTCTTTCTTTTTTTAACTGAATTACATTTGGGGCTGGAGATTTGAACCTGACCTGTAACATTTTAGTTATCTGGTCATATATCACGCCAATTGAACTCAGCTCTTTGTTGCCCTTTTGGCTTTTGACTTGTGTTTTGAAAATGGGGAGAGTAGAGCTCTTGAATCTTCTTTTGATATGTACTTATAGTTGAATCCTGACATAAATATCCTTTGAGAATCTATCCATAAAAAACTTAATTGCCAATGTCTGTGAGATTAGTCTGGTTGCATGTTAGCTTGAGGTCACCTACCATTATCCATAAAAATGAATAGAAGACCATGTTAATATTAGTATTTTTCAATCTATTTCCTGCATGTTTTAGCCTAGTCGACCCTAAGTGAGGCCTCTTGATTTATTATCCTCTTTTATTTTGGTTTCAGTTTCTTGCGACAGTTTCTCATGAAATTAGAACACCAATGAATGGCATTCTGGGTTAGTTATTTTCCAGCTTTGCTTATACCGAATTGCTTGGTTTTGTATGTACAAAAGATATTCAGATTTCTTTACTTTCGTGTGCATATATCTCAGGAATGCTTGCTCTGCTTCTGGATACGGATTTAAGTTCAACTCAGAAGGATTATGCTCAGACTGCTCAGGCCTGTGGAAAGGCACTGATAACATTAATAAATGAGGTTCTTGATAGGGCAAAAATTGAAGCTGGAAAGTTAGAATTGGAAGCAGTTCCGTTTGACATTCGATCAATACTCGATGATGTACTATCTTTATTTTCCGAGAAGTCTAGACAAAAGGGTCTGGAGGTAAGTTGTGTGGACATCAATAATTTTTTGAAATAAACATGTTTGCTGGCTGCTTGTTACATGTCATGTTAAGTGATGACTTTCTTGCTCTTTGCCATGATGATTCCAACCGCAATTGAATGTCTATTTGGAAATGAAGTTGGCAGTTTTTGTTTCTGACAAAGTTCCAGAAATTGTAATGGGAGATCCAGGAAGATTCAGACAAATTATAACAAATCTTGTCTGTAACTCTGTTAAGGTGAGTGGATTGTTCTCAAGTATATTTCTTTATCATACATTCATAATCTAATCTGAACACTTGTTTATTTTTTTACTTTATCTCTTGAAATTTTGGATTGTTCGAGCTTCCTTTTACCCAGTGCAGTGCTTTTTTTTTTTATAAAATGCAGTATTGTCAAAATGGTTGCAGACACCATAAAAAGAGTTATTATTATTTGTTTTCTTTCCAGTTCACTGAAAGGGGACATATCTTTGTTAAAGTACATCTACCTGAGCACTCAAAAGGCTCCATTGAATCAAAATATGTCAATGGATTATCAGACAGTAACTTGTTTAAATCAGATAGTCAGGAATTTCAAACTTTAAGTGGACGTGAGGCAGCTGATGACCAGAACAATTGGGATAACTTTAAACATCTAATTGCTGAAGAGAACTTCCAACCGAATGCTGCTCCAAACAACCAAGCAGTTACCTATGAGTGTTGTGGTCATGTCACTTTGATGGTAAGTGTGGAGGATACTGGAATTGGGATCCTTTTACATGCCCAAAAACGAGTTTTCATGCCTTTCATGCAAGCAGATAGCTCGACCTCTCGAAATTATGGAGGAACTGGTATTGGCTTGAGTATCAGCAAATGTTTAGTTGAACTAATGAGTGGTCAGATCAACTTCATAAGTCGGCCTCAGATTGGAAGCACGTTTTCGTTCACTGCTGTTTTAGGAAAGTGTAAGAAAAAATCAGTCAATGACATGAAAAAACCAAACACTGAAGAACTTACCCCCAGTTTTAGAGGAATGAAAGCAATAATAGTTGACAGGAAACCAGTTAGAGCTTCTGTAACCAGATATCATTTGAAAAGACTTGGTATGATAGTTGAAGTTACCAGTAACATCAACGTGGCAGATTCTTTATGCAGAGAAAACGCCTCCACGGTACCAGGGTAAGGCCTTTTCTTTTATTCTTTTTCTGTGTTTAACATTAGTTGGATATATTGAAAGGAGTAGAATGACTTGTTAAAGAAGTCGTTTTCGTCCTTGAACTTTTTTGCTTGTTTGATTTTAGTTCCTTAATTTGTAGCGGTTGTAAGGCTTTGGTCTTGCCTTGACTCATTCACTTCTTAAACATTCTACTTAAAAGCCGGCCAGCAGAAAGCTAGCTTTTTAGTGTTTGCTGTTGATTTTCAAATTCACTTCTACATGTGGCTTTAATTACACATCTATTAATCAAATCAAGTAAGTGGACAAATCCCAACAAAAGCATAGTACAACAGACATAAGTATATGCCATAACCAAGTGGTCATGGTTGAATCTCCACTCTCAATCATTGTTGTACTAAAAGAACGTGGGCAAATAATTTTTTAAAATGGTTGTTATGGATAGTTTAAGAACTAAAAGCAATTATTTGAAGGTTCATAGAATGGGCAAGAAAGTAACAAAATAAGATTAAGCTGCTATTTATTGTAATTTGGATCTTCCTAATTTTCAAGAGTATTTCCTTTTTCAGCCCTCGGTCACTTTCTAGTTATTGCTACTTTGTTTAATGTTATCTTTTCTTTTGGCTTTAGATTAACCAAGTACTTTAGTCTGTTTGTTTATTGGACCTTTCTGCAGATGATTTATGTTTCAACTTACCTATTTTGCTCAATGTTACAGAAACGCATTCCTTCCAGATATGATCTTAGTTGAAAAAGACACATTGAAGTCTGACGAGGAATGTGGGATCATTCATCAACTGAACTGGAAACTGATTGGGGGTTCGTTTCAGTTACCGAAGTTGATCCTTCTCGCTACAAATATCACCACTGCAGAGCTAAAGAAGGCCAGGGCTGCAGGTTTTGCAGACACCGTGATCATGAAACCGTTGAGGGCGAGTATGGTGGCTGCCTGTCTTCAACAAGTTCTTGGTGTTAAGAATCAGAGACGGGGAAATGGCCTACCAAATGGTTCTGCTTTCCTTCAGACCCTTCTCTGTGATAAGAGAATCTTAATTGTTGATGACAATAGAGTCAACCGCAGGGTCGCTGCAGGTGCTCTGAAGAAATTCGGTGCAGATGTTGAGTGTGCAGATAGTGGGAAAGCTGCCCTGAAGTTGCTTCAGCTACCGCATGATTTCGATGCTTGCTTCATGGATATTCAAATGCCTGAAATGGATGGGTATGTTCTTTGTTTCTAACCTGTTTTCTTCATTTCTGCTCTGAATCATGCAGGTCTTTAATTAGAAGAGGAAATTTCTTCATTTTTCTACTTTTGGTGTTTTAGCCAAACAAAAATATGAAACATTCAAAGTTTAGTCCAAAAGTTTTAGAATACGGAAGTGAAATGGCAAGAGTTACTATGGGATGCAGAATCCTATTCTGATTTGAATTGTTTTTTTGAAAAAGTGCTTCTCAAAATATCTAATGAACACAACCTGTGTGTAAATGAAAATTTGATTCTTAAAAACTTTTCTCTGATATAAATATAAGTTTTTGAGTAAAATTAAAGTATAGTTTTGTCAAAACTACAGGTTCGAGGTGACTCGTCTTATCAGGATGATGGAGAGCGAGGCAAACGAAGGAGGATCAGCTGCAGCAGAAAGCAAGTGGCATGTACCAATATTAGCAATGACGGCAGACGTGATTCATGCTACCTATGACGAGTGCCTAAAATGCGGTATGGATGGCTACGTCTCGAAACCCTTTGAGGAAGAAAATTTATACAAGGAAGTTGCCAAGTTTTTCAAAAAATCATAATCCATTAAAAGCTCCATGAATGACAAAAGATCACCAGCTACAAAAAGCAGAAGCAAAATCTCCATTGCAAACCTCCTTTTGGCGGGTTGGAAAGTACCACCAAGTTTTGACACCATTGCTGGTGCTAAATGTCTTCTTGCTGACTGATGGGGCTGAGTTCTCTTGTCGGGAATTCTTGACTGGCATTAAGATTCAGGTTTAAGCCATTACCGTTTCTAACCAACTTAATGTTTTGTTTTTGTTTAGAATGTGAGTACCTGTGCCTGTATACTACAACAGAACTATCCATATCCAAATGGATGTATAAATGGTTGTTAGAAGGAACTAAGTTGTAAATTCTCAAATATCTTGAGAGTTGGTTGGCTCATGACTGTCTTTTGGCTAAATATTTACATGAAGTTCATTCATGCTGTTTGAACATAAACATGAACTTAAAAGGTTGTAGCCTAGGGTCAAGAATGTCATAAGGCTTGGGGATCAAGAATGTCATCAGTAACTAAGTAATTAAGAGATGTTAAATTTAATTTATGGTGACCACTTAGAAAATAATTTTTTACGAATTTTTTTAACATTTAAATGTTATATATTCGTGAGAATAGTTGGAATATATGTAAACTGGTTCGAACACTTAGATATATAAAAAAGAACTTCAACGTTGAAAAATGTTTAACTTTTATTAGAATAAATATAAGGTCTCATATTGTCTAGATAAGATGCAGATTGTATGAAAAAAGTAGCTCACCTATCTTATCAATGTTATGAAATATCCTCATCTTATCAATGTAGGATCCTCAACATTCACACAGATAAAAAAGCGTGTTGAAGAGCAAGATAATTAACCGAAGATCATGTTGAAGTTTGTAAAAGGTACGTCTAAATACTCGCCCACTATTTTAAGCATCTTCAAACCCAATACTAATTTGAGCATCATAGTGAAGGCGTCTTATCTATTTTATCTTGTATATACTTTCAATGTCCAATAAATAAAAATTTACCGAGATCTTAATTTGAGTAGCACCACAATTGTAGAGGGAATAAGATTATATTATGTTTTATAGAAATGAGAATATTTTATATGATTTAATCTTAAAAGAAAAGATAATGTCTATCTGTTGATATACGATTTAAGTAGAACAAGAAAAATGCTCAACATCCACCTGCCACCAAGGACGTGGAGGCCAGTTAAATATATAGTTTAAATGTTGCGTTCCATTATTGCACATAAGCTTAGCATAGAATATTAAATGGCAAAATGCGGCGCCAATTAAATATAATTTTTCCCTATCCAATTTATTTAGTTTTGTAAGTACTGTAATTATTTTCCAATTTATTATGCATGTGAATTGTTTTTTAGTCCTAAAGACTCTTTATTAATGTGTTATGGATATATATTCAATGGAAATTAAAGTTAGTTTGAGAGAACTTTAAAATGTTCAACTATAAATTTTGAAATTTATTTTATAATATTCTTCTATCTAATTTTTATTGTTTGTGTCATCAATGAAAAAATGACACCAAAAGTATATATGTAACGTTTCATGCCCAAATTACATCCAAGATTCAAAATTAAAAACGGCCCATCTTGACTAGTATTTCACTGCATCCTTAGTACGTAACCTAGATGTCTTTTTTCAGCATTGTGAATTAAAAAATTAAAAAATTAAAAATCATTTTAAAAAAATAAAATAAAAAATAAATCAAATCTTCCAAACATAAATTTTTTTTAAAGAAATATATATATCAAACCATTTCATCAATCGACCAAAAAAGCATACAATAAAAATCCCAAGGAAAGAAAACATGACGAAAAACAAAATAAAAACACAATAACTCTCAAAGTGATAACTTGATTTTGGCCCACAAGTTAGACCAAGATAAGATAAAATACGAAAAAGCTGTGAATCAAGCACCTTTTAAATTGATTTGAGATACCTTTCGAACCGACGACTTTACATAAAAGATTGGTAGATCACAATGTAAAATATCAGTGGTAAATAGTCAATACTTCATTGGTTGATATAGAAGAAACTTTGGGAATTACCATTAAGGACATAGTAATCACTGAGGTGCAAAAATTACCTGTCAAAATAGAAAATAAGAGTTTCAAGATCGTAGAAGAACGAAAACTTTTCCAAAAGTAACACTCATTCATCGCTAGAATAGAAATTACTTTATCAATAAGCTATTCCTTAAACCACAATAATTTAAAGATAGAGAAACTGCAAACTCTCAACGAACTACACACCATCATTGGAGACCACAACAAAAAAATATGAAAAATAAAAAAAGAAACATTAAGATGTGCCTTAAAAGTATCACCACTTTTAAAAACTTTTGGACTGTCCAAGAGTTGTCCATCTCTCGGACAATCTCCATTAAATTTATCATGGTGAACGACACCCTTAATCATTAGGGTGCACCATAACTAAACCACGGACAAACATTGCAACTTCTTTACAACTTAAATTTTTTTCCATACATAATGACTTCTTCTATCTCAAAATATACCCATATTCTACTCTTCATTCGAGAAACTTGGCCTTCCCCATCCAAACATAAACTTCTAAAAAACAGTAATAACAAACCACCAACAAGGTGTTATTGGTCTTTGTACTTTTATTGGGAATATAAATAAAGTGGCATAGTAATCTCACATTGGTTAAAAAAGAGGAGCATGAGTTTATAAGAAAAGACAAATATCTCCATTAATATAAGATTTTTTGGGAGATACCCAAAAACAAAGTCATGAGAGCTTATGCGAAAAGTAGATAATATATACCAATGTAGAGATTTTGGTAGATTTCTCGTCTCTTAATAACATTTCTTTTAATTATTTGTGTATGGATGTAGATTTTTATGGAGGAGTTGCGGCCAAAAACTCGTTTGGATGTATTTTTTTTTTTTTATAGAAGAGTTAGAGACAATAGTTTGTTTGGATATGCATTTGAAATGAAGAGTTAGTTTAAGTAGTTAGAAATGAGTGATTAAAAATGGATGGTTAAAATTGAATTATTTTGAGTAGTTAGAAATGAATAATTATAAATCAGCGATTAGAAATAAGAAGTTATTTTGAATAGTTAGAAATGAATGATTAGAAATAAGTGGTTATAAATGAAGAATTATTTTAAGTAGTTAGAAATAAGAAGTTTTTTTGAATAGTTACATTAACTTGTCGAATGTAGTTTTTTAAGGAGTGGTTAGTAAATACTCATTTCTAAATCCTCTATAAATTCAACAAACAAACACCCCCTTAATTATCTATCCCTCAAAAAAATTGTAGAGTTTTAGTGGCATTATATTTGACAAAAAATCAAAAGATTAGGGATTTAAATCCTCTCACTCTCATTTATTGTTGAATTATTTTTGAAACCAACATTTATAGTTGAATAAAAAAAAATCTCTTTATATTTTTATTTATTGAATTAAAGGAAATTGAACTCATAAACTAAATTATTGTCGTAGTCTATAAGATAAAAACTCAAATTTTACAATTCAAAATGCCCTCATAAATATATTTATAAACTCAATTCTTTAGGTATAATATAATAATATTTCAACCACTCATAATCTCAAATGAAAATCTTCTGATACAAAATTACTCACCTCTGAGACGAGAGTTTTCTGTCACACAAACATTTGTTTCCTCTTTATTTTTATTTTTT
>JBBMKA010000030.1:3182145-3194343 GCA_037833695.1 Sechiopsis laciniata
TGATACAAAATTACTCACCTCTGAGACGAGAGTTTTCTGTCACACAAACATTTGTTTCCTCTTTATTTTTATTTTTTATTTTAATACAAATGAGGAATAAATATCGATTCTCGAGATTGAACATGTAATATTGGTTTTGAACCGATTTACTACCAAACAATAAAATCATTGCGTCATTGACTCATTCAATTTGTTTTTTAATGAGAAATCCTATCATAATCTCGGATTCAAATTAAATTTGTCTTCATCAAACATTTCATAATTACTTTTCCTTCAATATTTTTAAGACTCCTCCTTTCTTTTTTTTTCAGAATTTTAAAACTCTCTATCTAAATACATTCTAAAAGGGGTTTTTTTTTCTTCTCAAAAGGATAAATAATAAATGTGAAACGCCTAAAGCCATCAATTGCATGTGAACCGTTCGAACGGCCATTCCGTAAATCATAAAGTCTTTTTTTTCTTCTTTAAATTAAATTTAAGAACAGTCACGTTTATCAGAAAACAGTACATTTATTACCGTTACTATTCGGGTCCTCAAAAAAAAAAAAAAACCATTACTATTTGGAGTTTGATATATATATATATATATTTGAAATAGGAGTTTGATATTTTTGTTAATGTATTTTTTCCTTGAAATTCAAATTTAATAGCAACTCTAAATAGTAATGTTAACACAGCACACACTACAAGTTCATGATGGTGGTTCTATTAAGAAAAAAAGTCAGTATATTTTTTTAGTACAGATTAGAGAGGACCTCAAGTCCTACATAAAGAGTATCATTATTTACAAATAAATGAGTGTAAAATATCGGTTTTTAAAATTAAATCTATTATCATTATGTTGAGTTGAATTACCATAAAATAATGAAATCAACTCGGACTGATCCATTCGATAAAAAAAAAAAAAGGTTCATGATAAATGGTAGCCCAATTTGTAAATACTAAAATGATATTACTATTATTATTTGTATGTATAAAAATGATATTACTATTATTATTATTATTTACTCAGAAAAATTAAACAATTTTCTACGGCTCTGTTTTTCTTTTTCAAAGTTCAGTAACTATATTTTATTTGGTGATTTGCTTTTTTTTTTTTTTTGGAAACCTACCTAAAAATTAATTTCTTACAAATTTTTTTAGAATTTAAATATTGTAGAATTAGGCAGTATATCGGGTAACATTAGTGAAAGTATACAGAGGACAATCATGGATAAAAAAAAAACTATCATAAAAAATATTTTGTGGACTTCAAAGTTAAGGCTCCAATCATCTTATTCCACATAATGAAATAAAGAACAGAATACAAAAAATAAAAATAACAATAGAGACAGGTTTAACGTTTTTTTATTAAAAAAAATTGTATAAAATTTGGGCTGCATATCATTCTCAACCATTTTTGGCTTTATGATCTTTAAAAAAAAAAAAAAAAACTATTTTTCCAGCGACCTTTGACAAAGGAATATAAAGAACTGTGTAATTTGTAGGCTTTATGATCTCAAACTATTTGTATGTTTTTTTTTTTTTATATCCATTTAATTAAACCTTATATATATATATATATTTAATACATATCGGGAGAAAGGGGACAAATATCGATTATCGAGATTGCAACTGTAACACTGGTGTTAAACTGGTTTACAGCCAAATAATAAAACTATTGCATCAGTAACCCATTTGATATTAAAACTTATATATTATTTCCATCAAAAGATCATATATTTGTTGAATTAGTTTTTTAGTGACTTCGAACTATGTAATTGGTAGGCTGGTACATATTTGAATTCATCTTTTTAGTGACTTGAACTATGTATTTGGTAGGTTGGTAAAAATTTAAGAGATAATTAACGCTATGCTGCATTCTTAGAAATTCGAGTATAGATTATAACTGAATTGTAATATTTAATTATAACCATAAAAATATAAAGAAACTCCTATGAATATGAAAACTCTTGTTAGAATCATATTTTTTTGTCCAACAACAATTAGAGAAGGAGAGTTGAAAATATATATATTTTTTACTCTATGAATATATTTATATTGAGTTATGCTTCATATCAATCGGTTAAATCTTATTCTTCACACAAATAAATATATATATTTTATAATATATAGCGCGGGAATCAAGATCATTTTGACACGATATTTATTAAATTATGCTAATTTTGGCCCGAATAAATAAAAGCAAAAGAGAGAAAAATAACGTTACCAAAATTATTTTAGTACATAATAATCTTATGGTTTGCTTATTTTGCAAACCACGGTCCTATATTTTAACATGGTATTAAAAACAACCATGTGGGTTTATATATTATGACAAACCTAACTTATAGGAAGGTATAGGCCAACAACCACAATAGTTGTTTTGACAATTACTTTTAAAATATATGAGAATTACTTGTAAAATAAGAAACCAGTGTACAATGCACTTATCCTTAGAAAAAAAACATTAATATCTAACATAATAATAAAGACATTCTTAAAAAAAAAAAAAAACATAATAATGTACTGTAATAAAACCATCTAAACAAGCGCACCGGTCTTCACTTCAACATTGTTAAAATTTAATAAATGATCCAGGATATTGGCAAAAATATATTTTAACTTTTAAAAATGTTTGAGTTGTGTTGTTCTTTAGTTCTACAATTATTGGGATGTGAAATTTGTACCCTCAATATTTTGTGATTCAGATATGAAAAGTATTCCCCACACTTAAAAAATTGCAAGCAAAATAAACAAGTATTACATTTCAAGTAGGAGAATTTATGCGCCAAAAACACCCGAACTTCAATAACATCCTATTGATTAAGGTTCGAATCCCTCCATTATTATTAACGCTATATAAATAAAAAAAATTAAAAAAAGAAATAAGAATAAAAAAAAACAATTAACAATATTAGCATGCTTCATGTCCAAGATATCATAAATTTAAATTTTCTTTTTTCAACTATAAATGAACTAAAAAAAAAAAAGAGAATCAAACTTTAAATCTTTTTAAGTTATTGGTCAGTTGAATTATGCTATTTTGTTAATACTTAGACTTATATAAAACAATATATCTCAATGATAATATCCTTTTATATTTTTGGCATAAAAAGACTCTACTTGGCACCTATTGAGTTGTTTAGCTGGTCTTCTTTAAAATAAAAGATTGATTGCAAATTAATATGAAGTAAACTACAAGACACCGCACATGATTTTATAAGTTTTATATAAAGATTTGTTTTCTTTACATATTATTTTTTGTTTTCTTAAATTATTATTGGTAATGACCCCACTAATGATTGATATCTTCTTTTTGTTTATTTTCCCTCTTGATTGCCTATGATTATACCATATTTGAATGTTTGATTTATATTGTGACAAAATCTCATGGAATGGAATGTCAAATTTCCTTTGAGCGAGAATTTGAAGGGATATTTATAATAAAGGTTGATAGGGAACAATTTTAGCTTTTTTTTTTCTGGTGCTATTCTAGCAAAGAAAATAGGAAAAAAAAAGATGATGCTTACACACAACAGAAATTACACAATAGCACAATAAGTTATATTAGCATTTTCGATTCTAAAAACATTTATGTTGAAATTACCCACTCTTATTTAATCATTAACGTTGATTGTTTGAAAATCTTGAGATCTCATAATATGTGATTTATAAATAATATTGACACCTACATTATACATGTGATTTACGATAATATTGGGATAAATTTCATTTTGATTTTAGTTTGTTTGCTTACACAAACCTTTTTGAAATCCCATGTTTAGTTTAACTCAATTAAGGTATATAGGTTGACTCTTCTTTATGTGGAGTTCAACTCTAGTGCACTTTTTTTTTTTTTTTTTTTTTTTGATTGAGTTGAAAATTTGATTTTGTTTGCTCTTTCATGTTAGGCCTGATTCCAGCCTATCAAATAATTTTTTTAAAAAATCTTAATTATTCAAAATGAAAAACAAAAATTGTTATATAGCATCATTTTTTTAAATATAAATAAGCAATATGACATTTGGTCTTTAATTTGTTTAAAAATAATTAAATTAAATGAATAAACAATAGAGGTACAAACTCGAAGTTTATATAAATATAATATTAAAAATAAAAGCGTTATGAAATATAATATAACTTTGTAGAATATTGTATAATATAAAGATGAGAATATAAAAGTTGAAATAACTTACCAACATAAGTTAATAAATTTTTTATGTTTAGGAATTTATTTTTGAAACCACTAAAAAAAAAAAAAAAAAAAAATTGTCACAAAGATTTTTTTAAAAAAGTGGACAATTTTTTTGGAAAAAATAAAACTCTAAAAAAAGTCCTAAAATAACTTTTTTAAAAAAGAGTTCGATAATATTATCTAAAGATCAAAGACTCTATGTAGATCCTTTCAAAAAAAAAAAAAAAACTTTTGTTTTGTTCAAATGTTTGTTTTGTGTGATGAGTCGCAAGTGGAAGAATATAAGAATATTGTGCAATATTAGTAAAATAAAAGACGTCATTTTCCAAAAAAAAAAAAAAATGGAAGACAGCCAAACATTATTTTCTCTGTTCTCCACGGCACCAATATTTTTAATTCCTAAACTTTGAATAATACTTTTTTTTTTTTTTTTTTTTTTTTTGAAAATGACTTCTATTTAGTATTTATATTTTAAAATCAAACATTTTTATTTACATTTATTAAAATTTTCAATAATTTAAAATGATAAAATTATTAATTATAAATTGTAATATTGACCAAGACAATAATAAATTATTTTACATTTTAATAAAATAATTATTTTGATTTTGACATAAATTTTATTTTCCTTAAAATAAGTAAAAGAGGCACAAGATATACAAAAATCAAAGTTCAATGTAGATTTCTTTTTTTCCTTTTTTGAGTTTAATTATAAAAAAATAAAAATAATAATAGAAAGAATTTCAAACTCATAATTTGGTCATACATGGAAATACTTATTTAAAAATAAGAACATAAAATAGAAATTAGAGACAATTTTGTTTTTTTTCTCTGTTTACCATTGTCAAAATTTATTCGCTGGATCCACACGTCGTTTCCTTTTTCTTAAAAATTCTCTTTCTTATTTACTCATCCCTTTAACGCCTTTCTTTTTCTCTTTCATTCTTTTTTCCTTTTTGTTATTTTCATTATTTTCTTTTCTCCTCTGTATCCGCCGCTTTGTCCTCCAACGTCCTTTCTGGGAAGAAGAAAAAAAAAAAAAAAAAATTGGAGATGGATGTTCGTAAACGAAAGAGAAAAGGGTTTAATCCATTGCCGGCTTTGTGAGTTTTTTTTTTTTTTTTTCGATGTGGTTTTGATTAAAACCCTACAATTCTGGGTTCCTGTTCTTAATTTCTTCTAGTTTACGACATAGCTACAATTCTGTGCTGGGTCTCTTTTCATTTCTTGTCTTCTTGAAGAAGATTTAAAGAAAAATGAGGAAACCCCATTTGGATTTTGTGGGGTTCCTCTTCGTTTTCGTTTTCGTGTTCCAGTTTCTGGGTTTTTCTGTTGCCGGTCAACCGGCCGGCGGTGGTGGTGGTGATGGGTCAGTGATGAATTTGTTGAAAAATAGTATTGGAGCCCCGAGTTCTCTTGGGTGGACGGGTTTAGATTACTGTCAATGGAACCGTGTGAAATGCGATTCTCAGAACCGAGTTGTGAAAATCCAAATTGGAAACCAAAATCTCAAAGGGTCACTTCCGAAGGAGCTCGTCGGGCTCTCGGCGTTGGTTCAGTTAGAGGTTCAGAGCAACCAGCTGAGCGGGCCGTTCCCTAATCTCGCCGATTCACTGCAGATACTTCTTGCTCATAGTAATCTTTTCACTTCCTTGCCTGGCGATTTCTTCGCCAAGAAATCGGCTCTGCAAACGATTGATATCGACGACAATCCTTTCATGGCTTGGCAAATTCCTGATAACATTCGAGACGCTTCTGGGTTACAGGAATTATCGGCTAATAGCGCTAATATAACTGGTACAATCCCTGAATTTTTCGATGGTACTGCATTTCCGACTCTTACGAGCTTGCATTTGGCACGTAATTATCTTGAAGGTGGATTACCTGATAGCTTTGCGAGTTCTTCGATTCAGTCACTTTGGTTGAATGGACAGCAGAGTAGTTCTAAGTTAAATGGTTCCATTGCCATATTGCAGAATATGACTAATTTGCAGGAGATTTGGTTGCATTTGAACCAATTTTCAGGTCCTTTACCGGATTTCTCTAACCTTCAGGGGTTGCAGAACTTGAGTTTGAGGGATAATCAGCTTACGGGTATTGTTCCTTTATCCTTGACAAATTTGAAATCCCTTGTGATTGTGAATTTGACTAATAATATGCTTCAAGGACCTGTCCCTGCATTTAGTCCTAATGTTAGGCTGGATATGAGACTAGACTCCAACAATTTTTGCTCGGAATCTCCAGATGAATCTTGTGATCCCCGTGTGAATGCTTTGTTATCGGTTGCGCAGTCGATGGGTTATCCGAAAGCCTTTGCTCAGGGCTGGGTAGGGAATGATCCTTGTGCAAAATTCATAGGTGTTACATGTAATGGCAGCCCTGAAAATATAACTATTATTAACTTCAGGAATAGGGGTCTTGTGGGCACTATTTCTCCTAGCTTTTCATTGCTTACATCTGTGCAAAAGTTGCTTCTCTCTGACAATTTTCTTTTTGGCACAATACCTACTGAGCTTGTGGCTATGGATAGTCTTACAGAGCTAGATGTCTCCAACAACAGGCTGCACGGTAAACTGCCGGGCTTCAGGAAAAATGTGATTGTGAACACTCAGGGGAACCCAGATTTTGGGAAGGATAGGCCCAGTTCTCCCCCAGGTGCTTCCACACCAGGTGCTCCCACTGGGACTTCGCCCTCTGATACTGGTTCGGGTGATTCATCTGGTAATGCCAATAAGAAAAGTAATACAGGAGTGGTTGTTGGTTTGATAATTGGTGTTATTATCGGTCTACTTCTAGTTGGGACTGTGATTTTCTTTTGCAAGAATAAGAAGGCACGTGGTAGTAGAGTGCAGAGTCCGAATACAGTGGTGGTACACCCTAGTCACTCTGGGGACCAAAATGCAGTGAAGATTACGGTTACGGAAGCTAGAGTCGATGTGCCTGAAAGCAGCAGAGTTCTTTCTGCTGGACCTGGCGATGTCCATGTGGTTGAGGCAGGAAATCTTGTTATCTCGATTCAAGTTTTAAGGAATGTAACGAATAATTTTAGCCCCGAAAATATATTGGGGAGAGGGGGGTTTGGAACTGTTTACAAGGGGGAATTGCATGATGGTACCAAGATTGCTGTGAAGAGAATGGAGTCTGGAGTCATTGGTGAGAAGGGTTTGAATGAATTCAAGGCTGAGATTGCAGTTCTTACCAAGGTTCGACATAGAAATTTAGTCGCACTTCTTGGATATTGTTTGGATGGAAATGAGAGGCTTCTAGTATATGAATACATGCCTCAAGGGACTTTTAGCAGATTTTTATTTAACTGGAAAGAAGAAGGGATTAAACCCCTTGAATGGAAAAGAAGGTTAATCGTTGTCTTGGATGTGGCTAGGGGTGTTGAGTATTTGCATGGTTTAGCACATCAAAGCTTTATCCATCGCGATCTTAAACCCTCAAACATTCTTCTTGGAGATGATCTGCGAGCTAAAGTAGCTGACTTTGGGTTGGTTCGTCTTGCTCCGGAAGGGAAAGCGTCGGTTGAAACAAGACTTGCAGGAACATTTGGTTATCTTGCCCCAGAATATGCAGGTATACACTCTTCTCTGTCTTTGTTTGCTATGACACTCCATGTTGGAAGGTAATGATGAACTGAGGAAAGAATCAAGTTTCAACCCTTCAATTCTTTTTTCTGTTAAGTTGATATGTTGAACAAGTTTTGATTTTATATTGCTAAACTTGTTTGTTTCGTTCAACATTAGGCTTTTAGTAATTAACACTTCCCATTGATATACACTAACATTCCATTCTACATATCAATGGCTGATGGAGCAGTAACTGGACGAGTTACGACCAAGGTTGACGTTTATAGCTTTGGGGTGATCCTCATGGAGATGATAACTGGTCGAAAAGCACTTGACGATAGCCAGCCAGAAGAGAGCTTGCACCTTGTGTCATGGTTCCGTAGAATGCACATTAACAAGGAAACTTTCCCAAAGGCCATAGATCCTTCAATTGACATAAACGAGGAGACCCTTGGCAGCATCGCCACTGTTGCGGACTTGGCTGGCCATTGTTGTGCAAGGGAGCCATACCAGCGGCCCGACATGAGTCATGCAGTCAACGTGCTTTCGTCTTTAGTCGATATCTGGAAGCCTACAGAACCAGACTCTGAAGAGCCATTTGACATTGATCTTGAGATGTCATTACCACAGGCGCTTAAGAAATGGCAGGCATTCGAAGGAGACAGCAGTAGGGATGTGTCGTCCTCTTCGTCATCGTTCCTTGCTAGTGGAGACAACACTCAAACCAGCATCCCTAACCGGCCATCTGGTTTTGCAAATTCTTTTACCTCTGTCGATGCACGGTGAGTGATAGAGAAACTCGAGTTTCAGATTGGCTGTTAGGTATTTTATGTTGTTTATACTTTAGCCCCTCTAATTTTTGTTGCTTCTTTTACGTTAATCCAAAGTGTCGAAACCTTTTGTGTAAGGCTTAAGATGTTTTCTATCGTTTGTTTTTTGTTTTTGTTTGTTTTTTTTTTTGGGATACTTTTGCCATCCATCTATAAGGTAATAGGGAAGGAGTTTCTTAATAGTCTTCTATCAACCATTTCTCCAGATTATTAAGTTTTCTTTCCTTTCACCTAGTCTTCTATTAGATTTTTGCCCCCTCGTTCAAGCTCATTATTTTGAAAGTCTTCCATGGAAATTTGGAAGAAATGAAAAAAAAAAAAAAAAAAAAAAACCCAACTTTCGTAGTAGTTTTCAGCACGACATTATGATATTTGTTTATTTCATATTTTAAAACCCTTTCGGTGTAGTTCTTCCACTTTGTGGTTTATGTTTCCATTCCATGAGGTATTATCAAAGTTCATGAAAATTACCATTTTTTTTGTTGCAATTGTACAAGATGGCACTTACGTGCACCGGAATATATATATATATATATATATATAGTGCCAGCTTACTCGTATGTTAGTTGAAATGTTTTGTTTGACTCTACAAAATATATATTATATGTTTAGTCTAAAACTAATTTTAAAGTAGGTGATATTATAGATTAAACAAATGTATCAAATGGATACGTCATAGATTTGATTCTAGAAATTGGTATTTGTCCACTTCTCTGAATATGTACTTTAAAAAAAATAAAATAAAATAAACAAATGTTAAACCGATTGCAAGTTTCATGGTTCTTTTTGTAATTTTATATTATTCTTTTGGTAATTTTTTACAGTTTTGCGTTGATAAATATATTTTTTTCCAATAATTTGAGAAGTGTGAAAAAAATACATTTAATTGGCCACAATAAGTCTAGTCGCTAGAATTTTAGAAAGTTGATTTCGGTGAAGGAAACATAATATTTATTAATAATAATAAAACGAAGTACAAACCCCTCTCCACCTACAAAGAATAATTGCAAACGATTACAAAATCGTTTCAAAACTGCTATTGTCATTGTCTAAATGTTGGACAAAAAATTTACGAGAAATTGAAGAACCACCAATGTTGGACCAAACAAAAAAGGAAATGAACGAATACATAAAATATTATTTAAATCACAACACAATTACTGGTCCCATTAAAGCTTCAAAATGATTCAATTTGTCCATCACAAATTCGATTATTGATTTACGTAGGTCGTGCAATCGGATTCTTTTCGATTAATATACATCATTTTGCCAATTATGATAAAAATATTTGCATATAAGAACAAGAAATGAAAAATTATGAAAATTGAGTATGCAAAGTCCACACAATAATAAAACGGAATAGATTGATCAGTGCTTTTTAAGTGTAATCATATAGCACAAACTAATAAATAGTTGAAGGTAGAGCTCACATTTCAATTATATTTGCAAGAAACATTTAAAACATTCAATCCTAATATAGGGGATCCACAATGACAAATTAGGTTGATTTCTTTAGTTTATTGAAAGGTAATCAAAGCAATTACTCAATTGTTATAAGTGTACGTTTATGATCTAGATGTTATTGAGTTTGAATCTCCTCCACCAACTAAAAGAAATTAAAAATTAATCTCCAGAGCCAACTAAAAGAAATTAAAAATTGAATTGTAGGATAAGGAATTCTCTCCATATTACACTCCATTAGAATAATCAATTTTAGTTAATTTTTTTGTATTGAAATTATTAACATTTTTTAATCAATTTTGATTAATATTAACGTTAGAACCAATTTTGATCTTTTTTAAAATTTAGAAATCAAAATTACACACTTAAATGTTTAGAAACCTAAATAGAACAAAACTAAACATATTTCTTAAAAAAATAAAATAAACTTAACTAAACTAAAAGTGTAATGCTCACCAAAATGACATTTTAACATAATGGTTTATATATCAAGAATTATTGAAAGAAAATAATAATAATAATAATAATAATAATAATAATAATAGTAGGTCCCTTGGATCTTCCCAGTCATTTCTAAATAACTACAAAATAAATGGGTCTCTCCCCAACTCTGCAACCTGCAATAGAAGCAAGCCATCAAAACTCAGAAGACAACTAGTTAAGACACTTTTGGTTGATGGCTTATTTCATGTATATCAAAATATAAAAATTGACTGAAAATTTTGACTATTGGACACACAAGACTACAACTTTTTTCCCATTTTCAGGGGAGGTAGAATTTGAAGAGTGGCAGAGAAATCTTTTTTGCATGGTAAATAACTTACATTAATAATAAAGGTAGACGGCAGGAACTCATTTTCATATTCTTGGCACAAAGTATCAAAAGCAGAACTGAATTACACCAGACTTGGAGGCCTTTGGAAGACTCAACAATTTCTGAGAAAACTCATTTAGTACCTTAGAATTGAAAATATCCTTCTTATACACAACCGAGTAGTTGGCGTCAAATCGGCGAACAAACTGGAGAGTCCTCTCGGTGGAAATGACCATCCTCTCCAAGACCAAGGCATTCTCCAATACAAATTCTATAAGCTCGAACACATACGGTTCGGTCACGTGTCCGTATATAGTAACAGTCTTGAGGCAGTCCATGAGGCAAAGGGCACTGCCATTCAGCGACTTCAAGTAACCCTTAGCATGAAAATCATATCCCTCCATCCCCTTTGGGGGCTTAGTCTGTAAGTTGCAGAAAAGCAAAAGTCCAGAAGGCTCACAAGGGTGAAATTAATAAATATAAATAGCAAATGTTATCATGTTGTAACATATTTTAGTACCGGGAATTTATATTGGTTTTCAGAAGCAATGTAAAGTGTCTCCGAACATTTTGAACTCTTGAGAATGCTGCATATTCCAAACAGGTGCCACTTTGTTAAAGGGAGTCTGAACTCTACAGACTTCCAAAAAGATACAGGAATTTACACTTTTAACAAACGCCCATATTGTGCAGACCTGAAGACATCAAAACAAAATTTTAAACAAAATAGGAAAACAATATCAAACAAAGAGCAGGACCTGGCTAATTGATAAAAACAAAATAAAGAGGATGTTTTGACAGCGTTCAACTGTACACAATAGCTTAATCACACCTTGTCAAAGAAAGTGAAATGAGATGCATGGAAATCATAAGATAAATTGTCACGAATCCCATATCATAGATGAAATAATAAGGTACCAAACACCTTATATACCCACATAGATCAGCAAACGTCACTTGGTAGTCAATACCGTAGGTTTGGATAAAGCCTTTTGCAACAAGTCTAACTTTATACCGTTCAATACTATCGTCTGCATTACATTTTATAGTGAATACACATTTACATCCAACTGTTTTCTTATCATTTGGTCTTTCTACTGTTTCCCACGTGCCATTCTCTTTTAGTGCATTCATCTCTTCCATGACTGCTAAATTCCAGTTTAAATCATTCTGGACTTCCTGTATGTTCCTTGGAATAAAAAAGTTATCGATCCTAGAGGTGAAAGCTTTATGGTTATCAGAAAATCTATGATAAGAAAGATAATTGGCAATGAGATATTTTGTGCAATTACGACATCCTTTCCTTAGAGCTATGGGAATATCAAGATCAAGATTATTAAAAGA